>JAJMIG010000062.1:0-62866 GCA_030583365.1 Sugiyamaella japonica
TGCTGGGAACACCAGCAGGCATTCGAGCCATGTGTTTGTTTATCAAAGGCATGGAAGGGTTACTTAAAACTAATTAAGAAACCCACAAATAGGAATTCTTCGGGGTAGTTTCCATCAGAACAATGATTTACTCGGGATTGGTAGTAAAAACCCGATCTCCTAGCGTGAATGCGGAGTAACGGAGGATGCTTATGAATATTGAACACAAATATATTGAAATGAATAACTTAATGTCGCTGATCTTGTAGATTTAAACAGACAATAAATGATACGTAATCGTAATCGTAATCGTAGGTTTTCCCATATTAGCCCGAGAGAATTGGTTTCCCTACGACACTTTGACAAGTGGAAATCCGATCCTGCCCTGACATGTTGAATCCAGCAATGAACCACCAAATAAAAAGTTTCAAAACGCTGATAAGCCCTTATCCGGGGGTCACCTGGCTATTTGTTATATCAGAAATTGGCGTCATTACGCTTGTCTTTATTACGTCTCATCGACCTAAATAACGGGCTCATGATTGGTGTCTACCAGGGGCTCTGCTATATGGAGCTTAAATTGCTAACACAGCATAGAATTGACATGAAATACATAATTTGCAAACAGATCGATTTCCGTGAGGTTGGGGCATTTAAAGTCATAGTGACCTTTTTTCAGTTTAACCGCCAGATTATTTCACGTTGGCAAAGCTGACTGGACAAATGAACGACCGTCTGACAAGCTTCTCCATATATGGATCCCCACGTTTACTTTTACCCCTGGTCTTATCTTTAACCTCAGGGCTAGGGCTTCTGCCCGTTCGCTTGATTGCAACCATAGAGTATATATATCCTTCTCGTTAAGAAGGTAACGGTTATCTTGACAGAGATTGATACTCTGCGGGTAGTGCGGTGCTGACAGATGAGGGCTATTTTGATTTGATGTTTCGGTTAGATTACTATTCAGTTACAGGTATCTGGTGGATATCTCTTCCTATGTATATGCATGTATCGGTAGACAAGAATTCCATTAAGGGATGTCCAATACTGGGATCAAAGCTCAAAGCTCAAGATTCTTTTATTTCAATATCTATCATTAACAGGATTCTTGTTCACAGACTTCACATTTCTTATACTCAATCATGGGAAACAAAACAGTGGCCGTGAATCCGACCCCTCTGTTTGTGGTTAAAACTAGAATAACCAAAATCACCGACAGGATCAAATCCGAGCTCGGATTACCAGAAGGATGTAAAGTATTTGTTAATTTTTGCACCGATCCAGATATCGACCGTCCCTTGCAGAAATGGATAGACGCAGGGGTGGACATGTCATCGCCAATTCTAATATCACAGTGTCGAGCAGATGTCGACAAGAAAGGAGCCAAATCAGCAGTATTTGACTGCTGTATTAATTCTACAGCGGTACATGAATTGACCTCTTCCAACACCGAGTTGACGGAGTTTGTCATTCAGTCCTCTCTTATAATGATCGAGCGCCAATGCAAATGCATATTCGACAAAGACCATATTTCAATGCCAAAGCTCAGATCAAAGGGTTCACTCCTGCGAGAATATGAGATACCTGATACCACAGTAGAAGAAGAAGAGGAGGAGGTCAGCCTTCTTTCAAGTATGGAGCAATATGCGAAAAAGATAGTTGCTTCTGGCGTAGGCAACAAACAATATAGTCCGACTGTTGTTGACGAAAGCAAAGTGGCAGGCGGAGAAAAACTGGTAAATGATACGCTGGATGCTCGGGATCCTTATAATATTCAGGAACTGAAGATGCCGAATTCCGAGCCAGTGAGCACACCACCGTCAGCCAACAAAAAAAAGTCTCTCATTGAAGAAATTACTACTGGTTCTGATCCAGTATTCCACATGAAAAAATACTCTGGCCCGTATAATGGACCTGGGTCTCCTCCTACACATATGGTTGAAATTGAAACCGAGGAAAGCACAGTCAAGCAGACTCAATTGCAGTTGACTAATGATAAACGTCAACTACTCTTTGGTTCGTTGTCCATTCCACTTGGAAAGGCTGCTGAAAAGGTCGAAGCATATTTTACAAAGGATTCTAATATGTTGAATGCATTTATTTATTAATAGATATACTATTGAGAAAAGCAGATAATAGATATTCTTGTCACTAATCTGATAAGATATGGGCAAGGGTTTTGAAAAAAGATAAATCTAATCACAAATACATCATCCATCTTGATCTAGCTTTTAATAATAATAATATTATAATATTATTCCAAAATGACTGCTGAATCAAAAGAGAGCGTTGCCGTTCTTTGTAAGAGATGTCAGGAGCCTTCAGTACTGACGTCTCGATCCGAGGCTTTCTGTAAAAAATGCTTCGTCAAGTTTGTGCAGTACAAGCAGAAGAGGAAGATGGAAGACTTCAAAGTCAATTACCAGCAGGACGCGGTGATCCAGAATGTTTTACTGCCTCTTTCATTATCACCGTCTTCGCTTGCACTTTTAGACATGGTTGTAGAAATGCTTAGGTTCCAGATACTGACCCATAACGGGCGACAGGGCCTATACCTTCATGTGGTGCATATAAATGAGACAGGGATCCATGGAATGGATAAAGATGTTGATGAGTGTTTAGACAAACTAAGAGCAAAATATCCAGAGTGTACAAGTATCACCAGTGTTAAACTAGAGTCATACCTAGAAGACCCTCTAGTTATTAAAGAGGTGATCAATATTTCGTCGAACCATTCCGGCGGCCCTAGACCCACAAATACTAAAGAGTTGCTAGCAATGCTGATAAAGAGAACTTCTCAGCAGGATATGCTGAATATCATGAGACAGAAGATTGTCGAAAAGGTATCGGGCGATTTAAACTGCTCGACGATTCTTTGGGGCCATTCCATGACAAGGCTTGCGGAATTGGTCATGTCACTGACCGCCAAGGGACGAGGAGATGTGATTTCAGACGTTCTTTTCAATGAGCAAGAAAACCCAAGGATTGTTTACCCACTGAGTGATATTCTTGGATCAGAGATCAACGATTATATTAGAGTGCAAGAGATCGAGGACTTGGTTGTGCGTTCTTCCAGTCGTCGTCCGGCCACCACCAAACTTCAGAGCATTGACGAACTAGTAAATCAATATTTCGTATCGGTAGAACAGGGATTCCCATCAGTGGTTTCAACGGTTGTGAGAACGGCTGCGAAGCTCGCTCCGAGTGAGGCAGTGAATAATAACAGAGGCTCTAGTGTTGGCACCTGTAAGGTATGTGGAGGACCTGCCAAAAAGGACAGTTTAGAATGGCTTAAGAAAATAACCGTAAACCATCCACCGCCAGCTGAAGGTGAATCCAAGATGATTGCTGACGACGACGCGCTTCCATCAATACCACCTCCATTATGCTATGCTTGCATTACAATGTTCAAGGATTCGATGATTTCGGATTTGAGCTGGCCAGCCAGGTCGACAAAGGAGGAAATTTTAAATGAATATTCGTTAGAATAGATCTCTTTTTTGTTTGATGGCAGACAGACAGACAGACAGACGCCTTCAATCATACCGTGCATATAAATAATGAAAACAGAAATTAATGTAATGTCTAAATTTTGAAAAATGCCATATTATCGCGGTAAGCAGCGTATTCAGAGTCTGCATAGCCAATAGCAGCTTCGATTTCATGGCTATGAATACCCTTGATACGATCAAGCTCAGAAGACGAGTAGTTGACTATGGCACGCCCAATCAAATCCGCCTCCCTCGAGTCGTCGTAAGTGCCGTCTTCTTTACGATATGCAGAATAGATATTGACACATTCTGAAGTGTGAAACGTGCCAGTGACCTTGACGATTCCAACTGGTAAAAGGCCAGCCCGATTGGAACGGGTGAGAGCCGAGGAGGCGCCCTGGTCAATGAATATACTACCAGAGGGTGATAAGCCATGCAAGATCCAAAATTGGCGGTCCTTTATTGGTTGCCCTTTTGGTAGAAACCGGGTATGAAGAGGAACATCTTCAATAGTCAAACTCTCTAATTCATGCTGCTGGATTTCGGGGATCTCGATCAAGCTGGTACGAGAGTCAGAAAGCGAACATGGCGAACTGGAATTCTCACCGTTGTTGACAATCACATCAACAGAGGGAGTGTCATGATTCTGAATATACTTGACAATCAGATGAATGTTTCCTGGAATAGAGCTCTTGCAGATAATGGTGTTTACACCTGCCGATGTAGCCAGTCTAGCAGCTATCAGCTTGGTAGTCATACCCCCCGTTCCCACGTTACTGCCTGCTCCACTTGAAACATCGACTTTGAGTTTTGAAATGTCATCGACAACCAAAATAGGCTTTGCATCTGGGTTTGTTCGTGGGTTCTCAGTATAAAGACAGTCTACATCTGTCATCAGAAACAGATAATTGGCCGTTACCATACCAGCCGTTATAGCAGACAACGTATCATTATCGCCGAATCTGATTTCAGATACTGACAGAGTATCATTCTCATTGACAATTGGAATCACTCCCATATTCAATAATTCATTCATTGTATTTGCAGCATTCAAATATTGGGTTCTATCAGCAATATCATTTCTAGTGAGCAGAATCTGGGCTATTGGTTGATCCAGTTGGCGAAACAGATCGTCCCATAGGCCAATCAGCCTAGCCTGGCCAATTGCCGCCACCGCTTGTACTGATGATAAATGCTTAGGTCTCTGAGTCAGTTTCAATCTTTTCAATCCCACTGCAATGCCACCAGAAGAAACAATCAAGACCTTATGGCCCTCTCTTCGTAGTTTGACGGCCGTTTCGACAATCTGCGACATATTCGCTATCTTGTGTTCCCGAGTGACTTCATCGCATAACGACGATGTGCCCAGTTTAATGACAATAGTGTAGCAGTTTATTGGACTCATTGTCTATAAATGTTTTGCCAGGATGAAAATCTGAAGTTTCACCCCTGACAGTTGGTGACTAACTAACTGTGAGCTTACGCCGCGTAGACCTCATACGCCGCACAAGTCAGTATCTCGCTGGTATAAACAATCAATAACTCATCTAATAGCTTTCTATCCACTGGATATGATTACAAACAAGTATGTAAAAAGTGAATCAGAACATGTCTGAATAGCAGTCTAAAGTGCACAGGGTCTGTGATGATAAGACCTCGAAGCAGATCGAGGCGCTATGCGGCTCACATGTCACTAATACTAATACTAATACTAATACTCTTGACGTTATCAGCGATAAACTATCTTTAATATTATTCATCTCACGTCAAAAATGGGCCATCTAGTAACGGTTGCTACTTGCAACTTGAATCAATGGGCTTTGGACTTTGAAGGAAATCGCGATCGAATCATTCGAAGCATTGCAATTGCCAAGGAAAGAGGCGCCGTATTTAGAACCGGCCCTGAATTAGAAATTACCGGCTATGGCTGTTTGGACCACTTTCTGGAGGGCGATACTTATCTACATTCTTGGGAAATGTATGCTCAGATAATAAGCCATCCTGATTGCCAGGATATTCTGCTTGATATTGGAATGCCAATTATCCATAAAAGTGTGAGATACAATTGCAGAGTCATTTCGTACAATAAAAAGATTTTCCTGATCCGTCCCAAGTTATGGCTTGCCAATGACGGCAATTATCGAGAAATGAGATATTTCACTCCCTGGTATCGTGTCAAATATGTGGAAGAACATATTTTGCCAGTCATGATTCAGAACATTCTTGATGATAAGCAGAGATCGGTCACTTTTGGCGATGCCAAATTGGACGGTCTGGAAACTTCGTTTGGATTCGAGACCTGTGAAGAGCTGTTTACTCCCAACAGTCCTCACATTGGATTGGCTCTGGATGGAGTCGAATTCTTCACCAATTCAAGTGGTAGCCATCACGAATTGCGTAAACTGGATACCCGCATGAGACTCATTGTTGAAGCTACCAAAAAATGCGGTGGAGTGTACTTGTATGCCAATCAAAGAGGTTGTGATGGTGATAGACTGTATTATGATGGATGTGCACTGATTGTTGTCAATGGCAATGTGGTTGCGCAGGGGGCTCAGTTTGGACTGGATGATGTTGAAGTAGTGACTGCAACTGTTGACCTGGATTCGGTCCGTAGTTATAGAGCTGCTCCTTCGTTTGGTATGCAGTCAACTGCTGTGGACAAGCCCTATCCTGCTGTGGAGTTCAGCAATGCTGCAAGTGTGTTTTCTGGCCGTAAGTTGGAGTTTGATCCTACTATCGAGCCCACTAAAACAAGAAATCTCAAATATCATGTTCCTGAAGAAGAAATCGCCCTTGGCCCGGCCTGCTGGCTATGGGACTATCTTCGCCGATGCCGGGCCGGTGGCTTCTTTATTCCGTTGAGTGGCGGCATTGATAGTTGTGCAACGTCTGTGATTGTTCATTCCATGTGTCGTTTAGTGGCTGAAGCTGCCAGAAACGGCAACCAACAGGTCATTTCCGATGCTAGACGTTTGGCTGGTAAAACCGCTCAGGAGGATCCCGATTGGTTGCCTACAGATCCAAAGCAGTTTGCAAACATGATTTTTCATACCTGTTATATGGGCACTGAGAACTCGTCCTATGAGACACGGGCTAGAGCAAAAGCTCTTGCTGAGGATATCGGCTCATATCATGTTGACATGAATATTGATTCGGTTGTAACGGCTGTTCGTAAACTGTTTGAAGTAGTTACCGGCAAATCGCCAGAGTTCAAAGTGCACGGAGGAACCCAAACCGAAAATCTAGCACTTCAGAATATTCAAGCTCGGCTGCGTATGGTGCTGGCGTATTTATTTGCTCTTTTATTGCCCTGGGTCCGTAGCCGTCCTACTGGTGGTCTATTGGTGTTGGGGAGTGCTAATGTTGACGAAGCTTTACGTGGTTATTTGACCAAATACGATTGTTCGAGTGCTGATATCAACCCGATAGGAGGTATATCCAAGACAGACCTAAAATCATTCATCGCTTATGCAAGGGATGCGTTTGAAATGCCCATTTTAGACAGCTTCCTTACAGCAGTGCCCACAGCAGAGCTCGAACCAATAACCAAAACTTATGTTCAGTCAGACGAAGCAGATATGGGCTTCACCTACGATGAACTATCAATATTCGGCAAGCTTCGAAAGGTCGACAAGTGTGGTCCTTACAGTGCATTTATCAAGTTGTATCATGAATGGACTCCGCGGTTGACCCCTGCAGAGATAGCAGACAAGGTCAAGAGATTTTTTTATTTCTATGCAATCAACAGGCACAAAATGACCGTTCTCACCCCTTCGTATCATGCCGAGCAGTATTCGCCTGATGATAACCGGTTTGATTTGCGCCCGTTCCTAATCCTTCCGTCTTTTCCGTGGGCATCCAAGAAAATTGATGAAGTAGTTAGATCTTTTGAATCTGCTGATCAGAAACAGGACAAGAAGGATTAAATGTAATAAATAGAAAATAGAAACTGGAAAAACTATTAATTTGGTCTAAACTTGCCAAACATTGGCGATATATTCTGAGGCCTACCATTCCGAGTCCAGAAATCAATCAATGTCAAGGCCGTCTTATTGGGTTCATCTTCCTGAATGAAATGCCCCGATTCAGCAAACACAACCAACTGATATTTGCCTTGCATTTGCCCAATCATCAACGATTTATCCAGCCGATCTGTTCCTGCCAGGATTAATAAACGAGCTACTGGAACGGACAGAAAATTCTTACTTAGTCCAGTGAACCAGTTGTGCCAATAAGGTCTTGTTTCTCGTGGGTTTATCACCCAAGTATACGACGTGGTGCCTGGAATGGATTTGATAATTCCAGGCACTGATACTGAAGCCGATTCTTTGTTTCGGAGTACATTTGTTTGTAAGTGCCATTCAATGGCCCTCGATACGCTATCAAACCGAGTGGGCCAGTTGGAGATTATGGAGTCCATACTACTAAGAGCTTCAATGGCTGGGCCCTCAACTGCATCTAACACCACCACTCCAATGACATTTTTCAGTCTCTTTTTGAGAGCAGAGTTAGTTACCACTGCCCCTCCAAGACTATGTCCTACAAGAATCAACGGCGGCGAAATAGATTCGCCATCGACCAACACTCTCTTCTTTTCTACTAATTCACACACTGTAATAAAATCATCTGTCAATGTTTCAAGACTATAATCTTTATCGGGATTGTCAACCTGAGTTTTGCCATGTCCTCTCATATCAAAACTCAGCACCCCTCCAACCAGCTTATCTTCCATCTTAGTCGTCACAGGAGCCTGATCACAGTCTGTCTGCATAAGATTCACTATCCGTGATGCGGTGACGGCAAAGCTCAGACCACTAGAGGCTGTTCCATGGTGGAATACAAATAGAGGCGCAGTAGGTGTTTTAGGACGAGTATAGTAGACGTTAAAGGCACGTATGGACGAACATGAGCCATCACCATCATCTGATATCACAAAGTTCTCTTCAAAGTATTCATTCCACGATTTAGGCTCGATTGGTTTCTTGCTGGTACGATTTCTAATAGGATGTAACATGGGCAAATTCTTGCCCAAGCCGCCAATAGTGTCGTGCTGCTCGTCTTCTTCTTCTGTGCTGGACATTTCAATGTTCTGATTACTGGCACCACCTGTATTTACGAATCCAATGTCATTTTCATTTGAATGAGTTTTTGCCCATGCTGCTCCGGATACAGCTTCATAATCAAGAACTTTTTTTCGAAGTAGATTTCTTTCAAATTCTGACATTGTCCATATTTATATTGTCTATGCTATGTGGAGAGCCATAAACCTATATAGTATGGGTGATAGACTTGAGAACGAGCCGTACTGATTGATAAGATCACGTGCAGATAAGCCTACAAATACCCCTGGCTAAAACACAAACATCGTCTCTCGATTTTATGTGTAACTACTGAAACCGATAAGTGCTGGAACGAGTGTCAGTGGGTGTTCTAATACGATTGTTATTTCAACAGGTGATATATTATTATATTACTGTTAGCGATTTGCGCGGCGCGTCGAACGCGTCAAATATTGATTTAACCCCTGAGCTATAACTTGTTATATCATTCAACACAACGAAAATGAGTTACGACTATCTATTAGATACTTATGATTTGTCGTCAGATTCAGATGGAGATGGTAATGGTGCGTCAGTAAAGCCAGGATCCAACGGTAATCATTCAAATGGTCAGGCTAATGCCACAGTTGACCTGGGAATTGATCAAGAAGTTACTGTCCAGAAGAGAAAGCCAACTGCTAAATTAGACGAGGCCCGTCTACTAAGCGCTAATGGCATTCCAGCTTTGAAAGCACATATTGCGTCCAGAATCAAATTCAAGGGCAAAGGACATGCTCGCCGCGATCTGACTAAACTGCTTAGTGCATACCAGATCTGGGCGCACGGATTGTTTCCAAAGGCCAATTTCATGGACTTTATCCAACTCACTAAAACGGCCGGATCCACCAAGACTATGAGAGTCTATCGTCGACAATGGATTGATGATGAGAAGCAAAAGTCGACCTCGGATGCCCTTGACGATCTGTATGGCCGGAATCAACAACTGCATCGACAGACTGACAATGGTCCAGAAGATTCAATGCCCGGTTCAAATGTTGTAGGTGATTTACAAACTGTGGAGGACTCACTGTTCCTCAGTGATGATGAGATTCGAATCATACCGGCTGCCAAAGATACGTCGACGCTACCAGAACGTTCGTCTGAGACTGGAATTCCAGATGATGTACTGGATGAACTTGATGAGATCTGGACATCTGTGCATCGTCCTAGTGAGCCACAAGTAGGACCTACGTCTGGTACTAAGCAACCTCAAAGTATCGACGATGAAGAGCTCGAAATGATGGCCGACATGGGATTCTAATCAACTCGGGCGCTAACCTTATGATCCACTAGCATACCCTAGTATTGTGTGCCACAGGTCTGTAAAATCTGGTTCGCTCGATTTATGGCAGGCGACAATCTGTCAAGCAACTTGTATTTTTACAAAATCAGCTATACATTTATTTATCCTTTTCGTTATATTCCGAGCCATAGCCAAGCTCTTGAACAACCTCCTTCATGCTACTTTGTACTTTATCATATAAACCATTCACATCCTGCGACGTCATGCCCTTGGTCTCGATAGGCTCAAGAACTTTGATCTCTATAGTACCTTTATCAAACTTGCGCTTTTGAAAAGAAACAAACTTGGAGTAATTGGATGCAACAAATGGCACAAGGGGGATCTGGCCCTGAACAGCAAAGTGGAACGCCCCCTTTTTGAATGGCAACAGACCCGGCTCCTGGAAATACGATCGCGTGCCCTCTGGAAACATGAATACACTCTGTTTATCTTTATTGACCTTTTCAGCCGCCGCCTCAAACGCTTTCAATGCATCATCGCGTTTCTTACGGTCAATAAACACAGAACCACTAAGGGCCATGAACCATCCTAGAAACGGATAGTATTTAAGAGCCTTCTTAGCCGTCACACTGCAATATTGAGGAAATGTAGCGCCCAGAATAAGGATATCCAACTCAGACTGATGATTCGAAACAAATACTGCTGGACGAGTCTGAAGAGCCTCTGGGTTCTGAATCACCACTTTAATTCCCAATACACGACTTGTAAGAGCATAAAACACTCTGGCTGTAGTCCATTGAGCAAGACCCTGCTTGCCCACCAAGCTCAGTACAATGGACGCTATGGCACCATACAAGCCACAGCCAGCTATCAACAGACCGTAAACAAATATCCGCGCATAAAACTTTAGAGGCTTGATAATCCCGAAAAACCCTAGAACCAGCGCAGTTAAAAGGCCCTTGGATCCGTAGCCAACAAGCGATCCAGTACTGACCATTTCACAACAATATACACTACACCTTCCAGGATGGATGTTGAAGATGATTAAAGATGAACATGATAAGAGTCAAGTTTGAGGTCGCCCGACCTAACCCTGGCCCACCTTCCCAACGGCGTGATCCATCTACGGAGCTGTTGGTCTGGCATGGGTGTCTCGTTTGGTGTCTCGTTTGGTGGCTCTGCCTCCGGCGGCTGGGCTCTGCCCAGACCCGTTGCTCCGCTTCGCGGAGACAGCTTGGCTCGCCGTTTGGACGGTGCGTACGTGGTCGTGTGCTTGTGCAATGAAATGGCCTCCAGAGTCACGTTGGAGGAGGCTCAAATCCAAAACGCGATACCACTGAACTGTGAAAGGGAGGACCCCATTCTGATGCTGCTGTTCCGTCACGAAGCTTGAATTTGAAGCCAGCCCTTACATCGCTACTTGCGACAACATCTCACCATACGAGCGTTTGTCGTACGTTACCCAAGTATCTTATCAGCATCGGTTACTATCAATACCACCCGCACTAGATATCTGAACTCGACAGGTGTTTGACATGCCCTTATCTAGGGGCACGTATAACGACGACTTTCTGAGTTTTATTTATTCATATATATTATAAGTTCAGATAGCCGTGAATGGTCTTGAAATTGTAGCTCCAAAGGTGCCAACCGGGCGTATCAGATTAAACATCAAAAGTCTAAGCGCTATTACAGGCCTGGAGGATATAATATGAAGATGATATAATATTCATCCGATAATAATTATGGATTTTCAGGGGTTTCCTCTTTAAATTACACGCATACAATGCATGTCAGAGCGTTGTCTGACAGGCCCCTGTATCCGGTTAGTTGGTGAGTTTAAAATGCATAAAGTACGTTTTGCATAATATTACAGAGTAAACTTGCCCATAGTTGATCCTTGATCAAAGAGCTGTGAGGGAACATGTGGCATATGGCTACTATGTATTCTATTCGACGGGCAGTGCTATAGCTGGGAAGAATACCGTGATGCAATTCACCGGCAAAGACCGAGATGAAATCAGAATCAGAATCAGAATCAGAAGTGATAGTCCTTTTATGGCCAAAGCGTAGATAACAGAGGGGCTTAACGTTATGATCTGCCACGAGTATCTACCAAGACAGTTCCCGATTATCTATAATTCACATGCAACTTTGTTAGTAGTCATATAATACCTATATCTATGTCATCTATGTATATAATATCTATGTCATCTATGTAGTATCTATATACTATCTAACTAGTATCTTCGAACTCGTTATCTTATCTCGCATGCTCTTAACACAGCAAGCGTATTATTACAACGCACTTTACCTCGCTTCAATAACAATTTATAATGAATATTATTATTATTATTTCAATAACAACCTCTTCTATGGGTGTGTCAGGCGCCATCAACGTTGGACTGGATTAGGCAACAATTGCAGAGACTGTGCTTCAGCAGCAGCGCAAAAGCACCGCTTTCCGATCCGGGATGGTGGGTAGAGCGGCGCCGCCGACACCCGCCACACATGTGGCGGCCATCTCAGTGACATGCGCAGGGCAGCCTCCACCCGCAGCCTCCACCCGCAGCCACGGCAATTGCCCACCCCCCACCCCCCAGCCCGCTTTAGGCAATTGGGACACGCTTGCATGTACCTGTTTCGAGTGGGCATGTGCACAGATGGCGCAAGGAAGCTGCGCGGATAGTGCGGCGAGTGCGAAATGAAAGCGTGTGCCCGATCAGGAAACACGACCTAGCCTTAGACTGGGAGTCTGGCCTCGGACGCTTGCGGAAAGATCAGCTCCCACCCCGACTGCCGCGCACGCAGTGCGACTCCCACATACGTTGGTACTGGCGCATTCCCACTTGTGTCAGCACTCGGATTCAGGCATTTTTTTTCGCGCTCTGCGCTCTAACTGTTGCTCGCCCAGCTCCGTCAACCCCCGCCCCCGGCTCCCTGCCACTACCCCGTAAGCCCCCAAAAATCGCACAAAACGCGCCCTGCCTGCTGCCGCCGCTCGGATTGCTTTTCATTAATCCTTTTCAACTCTCTTTTCACAAACCCACTTCACGGCTTATTTCTCGACTTGAGACGAGCGCAAAAAAACAACGACGCTCGACGATTCGTAGCGAGACTTTTTTCCCCTTCAACGAGCATACAAGCCCTCGACACTGTTTTATTTGGCGGCCCATATCTCGACGGACGTCTCTACAAACGACAGCACTGCCAGCGCTGACTAACGGAAGTTTTTTTTTTTTGGTTCTGGCCTACAACGTTGCAACAGATTCTGACCCTCGACCGACGACCGACCAACGATTGAGCGGACTGCGACCACGTAACCCGCTTCAGCACGTCGTAACGACGACGACGACGACAACACACCGAGTAACTACTTGGCTAGCATAATCAACATCTTCGCATAATCAGCAACCACGACAAGTTTCCAGAAAGACCACCTGGACACACACACACACACACACACACACACACCCTTCTTCTTTTTTTCCCCTAGCATATCACACATCACAACCTCGACGACTCGCGCCGACACAGACTGGTAAGTACCGAGCGAGGGTTGTGCCTCCGGCGGCTGGGCTCCGCCCAGACCTGGTTGTGCTCGCTTCGCGAGCCCAGCGGGCAAGGCGGCCCTACGCCTCTCGAGCGAAGCTCGAGCAACGGGTCTGGGCAGCGCCCAGCCGCCGGAGGCGTCGCCACCACCGCGAAGAACCGCCATCCTAACCGCGAGCAGACAAGACATCGCAATGGCCAGCACAGCGCAGCCCACAGGCCAGTCGTCGATATTCGCGCCCGGTGGCGCTGGAGTAGGCGGCGACGGGTTCCACTCGTACTCGTCGATTATGAACGCCGGAGGACTGGGAACAGACGGTAATGCATTTGGAGGAGCCATGGACGGCAGCGGGGGGGCCGTGGGCCCGAGCTCGATTCTGAGCACCATGTCGAGCTTCTTCCCGTCGATTCTGGAGGACGCTGGAACGGGTGGCGGCCCGGCAACGACTGCGCACGCTGCCACCACCAACGGCAATCTGCCTGGCGGCGGCTCGACCATGGCCACTGCGGCGCCCGCTCCTGGTGGGACGCTGTCAGCACCGTCAGCTCCCGTGGCCCTTCGCATTCAAAACCTGCCTCGAGACATTTCTGTGCGAGAGTTCCGCGTGTTGTTCACGTTTGCAGAGGGCTTTCTATACAGCGAGCTGCAAAAGTCGCAATCGGTTGGTGAAGATGGGTTGCCAGTCAACGTACTGGGTATTGCATATTTCCGGAACTTTGCCAATGCCAATGTGGCTCTGGCAGCGCTGGATCTGCGGAGCGATGTGTTTTATACGCCTCCTCTCGGGTCGGGAACCGCGTCGGGGTCCGGGTCGCATGGAAATGGTACTGCCGTGACTTCGCCGACCACGACGTCTTCTTCGTCGTCGCCCACTCTGGCGTATAATTCTACCACCACTTTGCTGCCTCTGAAGTGCGATATTCGGGCCAGCCGCCATTCGATTTCGCATGACTCGCTCTCGAGACTCGGCGCGACTCCTGCCAGCGGTGGCTCGGGCACTTCTGTATCCAAACCATCTGGCAGTCGATTTGCATTTGCTAACTCGAACCCCGGGGTACCTACAACAGCGCTAGAAATGCCTCCTCCGTTTTCAGACTACTATAATGATGGCAATGGCAATATGAGCAACAGCGGAAATGTGAATGGCGGCGGGCTGTTTTCGCCCACTTCCCCGCGATCGCTGTTTCCTCTTTCCCAACCTCCTCCTCAAGGACAAGTCCAACAGCAACAGCAACAACAGCAGCATCAACAACAACAACAACAACAATCGTCTGGAAGTGCTCCAGAGACACCGGGAGCAAAAGGCATGGAACCCATTGGAGGATTATCGTCGTTGACTTTGTCCAACTTGGGCGGATTAGGTGGTTTGTCGAATGGAATGCCCAATGGTATACCTAACGGATTATCGAATGGTATGCACAATGGATTGGCTAATGGTATGGCTAATGGTATGACTAATGGTATGGCTAATGGTTTACAGAACGGCCTGCCCAATGGACTGCCGAACGGCTTGCCGGGATCTTTATCGACGCTTGGCTCCATTAGCGGCCGAGCTTCGGGCCGCTCGTTGTTACTGGAATCTCAGGGACGAGAGGACGAGGAGTTCAACTCGATTGTTCAAGACCCAAGTAGGTATTTTGTACAGCAGCCGTCGTCGTTTCTGGGCTTTTCCACTGGTCCTCCTGGTAGCAGTGCCAAGCATTCTGGTGGTCCAATAGCCCCAGGGGCAGGGTTGTCGTCTGCGAGCTCACAACAACAGCAGCAACAGCAGCATCAGCATCAGCAGCAACAGCAGCAGCAACAGCAACAGCATCAATCACAGCAGCAGCAATCATCATCTCCTCCATTATTGCATAGTCAGAAACAGCAGCAGCCACAACAGCAACAGCCACAGCAACAACAACCACAACAACCACAGCAACAACAGCAGCCACAGCTCCCTCCTGCTCCAATTGGAACAGCACCTAATGGAACAGCACCTCCTCAGTTGTCTCCTCCTTTGTTACACCAACATTCTTTTGAAGGTCGTGTATCAAACGGAAACAGTAAACAACAGCAACAACAACAGTCTCAACCGCCGCAACAGCAGCAGCAGACAGTTCAACAACAACAGTCGCAACAGGTTCCTCCTCCTCAGCAACCTCAACCAACTCCCCAGTGGCCTGAAAAAAGACGAACCTCGTCGACCATTGCTGCACCGCCAGCATCAACCGCTCCTAGCTCTGCTGGTGGTACTGCCCCCGCTACTTCTGGCTCGTCAAACGGCACCACCACAACCACAAGACAGTTTCAAAACCTTTCCATTAGCGGGCCTTCGAGCAGTAATGGTGGTGGTGCTTCCGTGAATAATTCTTCTTCCAGCAGCGCTGCCAGCAACGGCAACAGCTCGGTTCTGAATGTGAATGGATCGGTAGGCATCCCCGTCGCAAATGGAAGCAGTGATCCCAGCAAGGTCGTGGTGGCATACTCGCCCACCAACAATAGCCAGGCTATTCAGATCATGCAGAGTGGTGGTCGAGTGTTGCCGCCTGCCAATCCGGCAGACCAGAATCCTCCTTGTAACACGTTATATGTCGGCAATCTACCTCCCGACACGAGTGAAGAGGAGCTGAAGGATCTGTTTTCGAGCAGGAGAGGTTATAAGCGGCTCTGTTTCCGGACCAAGGCCAATGGCCCAATGTGTTTTGTCGAGTTTGAAGACGTCAACTATGCCACGAGAGCTCTCGAAGAGCTTTATGGCTTTGGTCTCTCGAACAGCGTGAAAGGCGGCATCCGCCTGTCGTTTTCCAAGAACCCTCTTGGCGTGCGTGGATCCAACGGAGGCTCTTCGTCCGCCACTGGTGGATCCGGCCCAGGCACCAATGCCAATGGCGGAAGCTCGAATGGCGGTGGCAGTCGCATGCCGCCCGGACTCAACGGTCAAAAGAACGGCTCCAACGGCTATAACAGCAACGGCCGTTATAGCAATGGGCTCGGAGGGTACTAAGGAGAACGAAAAAAAGGCACTAGAATACAGTGTTGTGGTTGTTAGAGACTGGTCATTGTTTTTATTCATTCATCATCCTTTTTTTTGCTTTATTATTATTTTATTATGACTTCATGAATAGTATCAACCAATGGATTTTTGTGTTTTTTTTGCTTACTCTCATCTCTGCCTTGGCCTTTCCCTGGTTTGTGTCGCTGATTACTAATTACTATTGTTACTATTACTCTTAGTTTACTATTATTATTATTATTATCACTATTATTGCATCCACTCTCCCCATACTCTGGCCCCGGGCTGCTGCCTCCGGCGGCTGGGCGCTGCCCAGACCCGTAGCTCGCTTCGCTCGGGCGTGGAGCGGAGCGCTGCGGGGACGAGGTCTGAGCTCGAGCGCAGCGAGCTACGGGTCTGGGCAGAGCCCAGCCGCCGGAGGCAGAGCAACCCCAGAAGACGACGAACTGCCCAGACCCGCTTCGCTCGGGCGTGGAGCGGAGCGCTGCGGGGACGAGAGCTCGAGCGCAGCGAGCCACGGGTCTGGGCAGAGCCCAGCCGCCGGAGGCAGCAGCCCGGAGCAGAGGGGCACGGGATATTGGAACCATTAATTAAGAGAATTATAGAGAAATAGACGGTAGAATAGGGAGAAATTAAGTAGAAGAAATGGTTGTGGAGTGCAATGAAAAGAGACTATCTGCTATAAGTGTCACGTACACGTGTGGAAAATACACAGAATGGAGATTGGGGAGAGGAACGAGCGGGGGGCTGGGGAGGAGAGTGGTATTGTCGTAGGGGGAACTCCATTCTTAAATTGGATAATTTTTCATAAAACCATCTTTTCGGGATTTGTTTGGTATTGGGTGGAGAGGTAAAGATGGAAGAGGACGAGAGAACGAGACGGGTGTCTGTTTACTGAGGAGCTCCCCTCTCAAAGGAAGAGCGCTCACCAGCAATCACGGGCTGCTCGCTTTCGGTCTTGAAGAAACTGTTGGGCGAGTTGTTGTTGTTCTTCTTGACCGGCTTGAAGAACCCGCGGCCCATGGCGCCTCCTCGGCGGCCAGAAGACTTGTACTCCTCGTCAGCAGCAATGTCGGCATTGGTGCGGCCGCGGCGAGCAGCACAGCAGCCGCAGCACAGGAAGATGAAGGAGAAGAACAACAGAACCACTACGGCCCAGCTGAAACCCACGAGTTTCTGGCCCACCGAGGCACTGGACTCATCGTTGAACTTGTTCTTGGCCAGCACGACCCACGACGTCGACAAACACGCGGCGGCCGTGGAGAAGAGCCAGGCCACAAACGCAAGCAGAGACGAGATTCCCGACGCAAGGCGCGACTTGAAGGCGAAAATCGACAAGAAGAACGAAAACACCGTGAACGCCAGCCCGATCAGGAAGAACGGGAACGCAATCCTACTCAGGTAGTAATAGGTCTAAAAGGTTAGTAAGAGAGCCAATCGGAGTGAGGCGGTCGTCCAATCCATAGACAGCTCTGGAATGCAGGGTAAGGAAGGACGGGACCCGGGGTTCCCTTGTCTCGGGTTTGTTTAAAACAAAACAATGAACAATGGCGCCGCGAGTGCAGGGCCCCAAACAAACAAACAAAACTTACATCTCTGTTATCAATGAAATCCTGAGGAATTCCAGTATGAGTATGAAACGTGTGAGCCGGTTCAAAGGCGAAATCGGCGGCATTGCTCGAGCAATTGGTGTTCTTGCCATTGGTCACATGACAAAAGCCATAGAAGGTCCATCGAGTTAGAGCAGGAGCCCCCGGGATGCCAGAAGTATCGGCTTGTAACCAGTAGAACTGATTAAGAGGGGTTTTTTCTTTGGCGCCGCCTAAGATGATGAAGAACAATAGCAGGGCAGCACCTGCGTTGAACAGGATCCAAATCGGACCGAACAGGGCCCGGAATGCCATTTTGCACGAGTTTCAAGAGGGGGACGAGGTGAGCAAGATGAACGACAAACGACAAACGATAAACGACGAAACGACGAAACGACGAAACGAGAATCAGACACACACAAACAATTGGCAGCGAACGAGAGAGCAAACTAAATGGCGGTGGTTAGTATGAACAAGAAAGTTAAGTTAAGTTGTAGTGGAGCACACGGAGACGTCAAAGCGCCGTGGGTAGGGGGGGGAGAAACAGCCGTCGAGGTGGTAGCAACGTTTAAGCTTTCGAAAAAAGTGTGAAAGCATAAGCAGTAGAAGCGGCAGCTGAAAGCAGTAAAGCTAAAGCAGACAATTGGGTCTATCGGTAGGCGGCAGCGGCACCGAGTAGCAGTAGCCTAGGGCAGCGCAGACCTTAGTTGGGCCAGCCAGCGCCAGCAAGCCAGCCTAAAAGTCAATATCTGCACAAGCCGTTCCGGCGTCATAGCCTGCCTGCAGTTGTTGTTGTTGTTGTTTGTTGTGGGTGCGTCCCAAACGAGCACCTGATCTCTGTCGATCGCCGGCAGACGGGGTTTGATTTTAGCTTTGCTTTGCGGCGGTTCCCGCCGTGCGTTTGTCGGGGTAACACCACCAGGCGACAAAAATGATAACAATCAGTGACTGGCGGAAGTTGGGGAATTACTGGAGAATTTTGTGGATGTGGTTGTGTAGTTGTAGTTGCAGTTGCCGTTGTGGTTCCCGTCGTGGTTCCCGTTGCGATTGTAATTGTCCGCTTCTGTAGTTTGTCGTTGTGATTGTCGCTGTAGTTGTTGCGCTTCTTTATGCTGTGTGTGATCCGACAAAGGAATATAACCAGCCAGCCACCTTATTTGGTGACGGAAACGTCAGAACGAGTACGACAGTGACACTGATGACACTGCCACTGACGACAACTGAGCGACAATTGAACAACGACTCGAACCACTCGAATCACTCGAACCACGGCGAATTTCAATGGTCAACTAAATACCACCCGCAAATGCATTTCCACCTCCTCATCCACTCTCCTCATCCTACTCCCCCCATTTCTACTCCACCCATTTCTACTCCCCCCATTTCTACTCCCCCCATTTCTACTCCCCCATTTCTACTCCCCCCATTTCTACCCCTCCTCATCCTCCCTACTTACTCAGCTAATAATCAATTCACTATTCAGTCACTCAATATTCAGTCACTTAATTGTGTACAATGGACGAGGTAGAAGTAAAATATTCCCTTTGCCCAAACCATATATATATATATCTCGTAGAAATATTTTTTTATAAGGTGCTTTTTCATCTGCTGAGCCAAACTGGGCTTAAACTGGGGCGGACAGGTACACACGCAAACGCACGCTCGTTACACAACAGGAAATGGAAAAACACAACCAAACAAGAGACCTGCGGGGCGTCGTCCCCCGACGATCGGATCGGTGCAGGACTTGCGAGCAACCTTCTCTCTACCCAAAGCCACCACCACCCGCTGGGCCCCACTGGCGGCCTGGGCCCGGTTGCAAGCAAAACCGCCCACTGCCCCCCTCCCCCTTCCCGGCTCTCTCTCTCTCGTTCTCACGTTACCAAAACATCACCGCTCACGCTACTCCTCCTCCTCCTGCTGGACCCGTTCGGGTGCAGCGTTCAGGTGCGCCGAACAACTGTCATTGTCATGTGCAGCTGCGGCCATGAAGGGCCAGGCAGACCCGGGGTAAACCCTGACCGCCGCCGGCCCATCGCAACAAGCAACCAACGGCCCGTTACGTCCACAAGTTGCTGTGCCGCTGCTCGGGCTGCCTCCGGCGGCTGGGCTCTGCCCAGACCCGTGGCTCGCTTCGCTCGGGCGCCGTCGACGCCAACACCACTGGACCGCTTCCAGCATGTCCGACTACCGCCGTCGCTCCTGCTCGGGCTGTACCTGCATTCTGCCATCACGGCTGAAGCTCATGTATATATAAATATATCAGGCATGGCTATGTAGCAGGGTGCTCACCCGGTGGATCCCATAGTCTGGCGAGTCGAGGCCAGGGCACGCAGGCTGCCTCCGGCGGCTGGGCGCTGCCCAGACCCGTAGCTCGCTCCGCTCGGGCTGCGACCTCCTCCCTCGAAGACGAACGCGCTCGCTCCGGTCCACGCCCGAGCGGAGCGAGCTACGGGTCTGGGCAGCGCCCAGCCGCCGGAGGCAGAGTCCCCAGAAGACGAGGAACCCGCCGCGCTCCGGTCCCCGCCCGAGCGAAGCGAGCCACGGGTCTGGGCAGCGCCCAGCCGCCGGAGGCAGAGTCCCCAGAAGACGAGGAGCCCGCCGCGCTCCGGTCCCCGCCCGAGCGAAGCGAGCTACGGGTCTGGGCAGCGCCCAGCCGCCGGAGGCAGAGACCCCAGCAGACGAAGACGAGCAGCGCCCAGCACGTGAGAGAGGGTCTCCGTCCTCGGCGAGGTTAGCACCATCGCAGGCAGGAGGACGAAGTGAGGATCGTGCTCTGGCGTCGATTGATGCCGTTCGCTCCACGAGGATTGATGTTTTTCCGAGGTCCAGCGATTGCCTCGATCGTTCCAGGTGGACGGGTCTCTTGTTTGTGAACCAATGCAGGCAGATGCATGTGAGGTGAGACCTTGTGCTAACCAATTATTCGGGACATTATTCGGACATGCCTTATCTGAGGGGGTGAATCCAGCTGGTGTCTCACAAGTGACTGCTCACGATGCTGTCAAGGTACTTCTGGGCTACGGGCCTGCGACGACCCGAACTGGCGGGTCTGCTTTCTGGGGTGTCACGAGGTTACCTGACGGGCGGTGTCTGGGTGGTGTGTGGGTGAAGCATCGACGTATGACGGATGAAACAGTAGGATCTGTTTATAGTACTTTCCGGTTTGGATTTTTTTTCATCTTAGATATGATGGTGATAAGCGCGTGCGGAAGATAGGGTGGTATTCTGCGCCGATGGCCGAGGAGATTCACATCTAGAGATAGAGCGATGATAGCGGCGGCAAACTTGGATCGAATTGATAAGGAATAAGGACCCGCTCCCCCCACAATCTGGTTGTATAGCTAACCAAGTGCGGTGTCGGAAAGATATTTGTACTTGGACTTCTAACCGGAATGGTGCACAATGTAGTAAACGGCGCAAGGAAGATAATAAACAATGATAACCTAGACTAGACGGCGCACTATGTTGTCGGTCCACTAGGATCAACTGGGTGTTAGTTAGCTTCGGTACGTCATGAACAATAGAAGATCTAAGCATAGAATTAGCACATGAAAGAAAAAAGGAACCCCGAACGCCGTTCCCCGAACGAGTCGCAGTCCATGTGTTCTCCACCACCCGCCCCCAAAGCTGGCAGTGTCAAGATGACTATGCAGACATATGCAAGGAATGTTAAATTGTGAACACACGGCACCCGCCGATCGCAGCACTGCCGAAAGTATCATTGGCCAGATCCGAGCGAGCTTAATCTATTGTATGCATGGAACATGCCTCAAAAAGGGTTCAGAATGGGGTTCCAAAAATAGATTCCATGCATGGAACAAAAAATTGACTAGCGGGGCTAGGGCGCGGCGCAGTCAAAAAATGCACAATTGTTTTCCGAAATGTGAATGAAATAGATCTTTGCGAGTGGCAGCCACGGGAGGCGGTGCGGAGCTGGAAGCTGGGCAGTGGGTGCGTCAATGTGTCTGTCAGTCAATCTGCCAGATGTACCGACAGTAATTTCGTCATGTGAAGATCACCGGCAAATAACAGAAACACAGAATGGACGAAAACAACAAGCCATACTTTTAGGGTATGTACGCACACGCACATGCGGACCCAGGGGGGGCCCCCTTCTCCCCCTGGTCCACCGTTGATATTATGGATACTACCAACAATGCGGGTGATTTGGGACGGTTACACGCGCACTCTTAATCTAATCTTATGAGCTTGATAGGACCCATCTTCCATATTAAGATATCATTTAACGTTTTCGGAGCTATGCTTGTGGAATTTTCTGCGGCTATAACCATAGAACGAAAAAAGCAATCTCGTGATATGCATGGAAGAAATCGCCATTATTCATGGTGAGATACACAATACACACACACATGCACACGGCATTCACAGATGACGACAAATGATGGAGATAAAAACAACTTTCGCTGACCAGATGGCCATCAAACACGTCATGGCTGACTGAGTTTGGGATTGTATTGCCGAAATCTGCTTCCTTTTTTGTCGGATTCCCGACAGAGCGACAGAGTTCAGTTCTTGGATAGCGCGGCTACATAAACAAACAACATAAGGTGTAGCGTGTGTGCTATACCCGAACTTGAAAAATCTCCACCAACCCAATTAGACCTTATTCCTATCACCTCTCGGCACTTTCTTTCCTTCCTTCGTTTTCACACTGTCTTAGTGAGCACGCAGACTGCCAGCTCGCGGTCCAGCCCTTACCCACCCACAACAACTCCTCTCGATCGGGGAATTGTCTCTCTGTTCCACCTGGAAAAAACAAAAGAAATGCAGAGACTCGGAACCCAAAAGCAATAGCTTTTCTCTTGGTGGCGGAGCTGGAAGCTGACGAAGAGCCCATCCCGATTGCAACAACGTGAGACGGGAGATGGCGGCAAACGCCGGTTTTGGGGGATTGCGACAGTGGTGAGCTTCTGACAGAAAATCCCCAACAGCGAAAAGTCCGCTCCGAAGACCCAGCTCTGCCGGAGGGAAGGGGGCCATTTGGACAAGAAGCACAGAACAAGCTGATACTAAAGCAGGAATAGGCAGTAAATCAGGAGCAGAGAAGCAGCACAGAAGCACCGGCAAAGGGGTCTAATGGACGCAGGTAGGATTAGAGCCGAATGGAAGCTGCCGAACCAGCATAAGAAGGGGGGGCTGACTAGCTGAAAAAGAGTAGTTGCCTCGCCGCTTATTTCTCCACCCTCTGTCGGCGACGGCTGGGAAATGAACTGGCTCCCCTTATTCAGCTCCCCACACCCTCTCCTTCATACTCTTCTTCTATTTACGGAGAATCTAGTTTTTACCTTTTTCTGAGAGAATCTTGCCGATTGCATACACACACGCTTTTTTCGGAGTGACAAGAGCAACAAAAGCAACCATGTCAGAAAAAGCAACTGGTTCTGAAAACAATTGACAAAAGAAAGCATAATACTTGTCTAAGAGGAAAAAGCAAATGAAACGAGCACCCATTGTTGCAGATCAATAGAGGTCAAAGTCAGATAATAAATGTTAATATATTTATATATATATATATATCTATCTCGCCAGATCTCGGGGATTATTTTGGCGCCTCCTTAAAGACTGGAAGATTGTAAATTATTAATATCCCTCAAGGGAAGTTTTGGGGTCGGCACTGTCTTTCTACTGTATTTCTATTATCAATTGCTTAATATCTAGGATACCGAGGGTGCCATTATCGCCATTACTGTTAACGACCTGTGCCATTATCACCATTATCACTGCTTTTTTTTATTATACTGACCACCGATTACTCTCTTTCCTCCAACTCCTCGGGCTACACATATATATTTCTTTGAAGTTATATATATCTCGATTGATGGAGCACTTTTTGCCGTCGGGTTATGTCTCAAGAGTCTCGCCAAGTACTATCTAGTTCTAATCAGGCGACGAATTCTCCACAACAACAGCATCAGTTACAACCACCGCCACAACTAAGACAACCGCGACTTCAGCAACAGCTGCCGCCACCATCACTTCGACAGCCTGTAGCTCCTCCTGCTGATAATATCTATCATCGTCCAGGATACAACTCTCAGTTTCAACAGAATCAACAGCATAGGCTGACTCAACCGTTTGTGTTCTATAGGCCTCCTTCTCTACCTCACGCAGCTCATCGATCAGTTTCGGCTCCTCTAAGAGCACATTCGATTTCTGGCTCGTCGTCTTCTGATTCACGATCGGGGTCGGGTTCTATTTCCAGCTCTAGTTCTAACTCTACTTCGGCTACTTCTACCTCTTCTTCGTCGCTTCCATCGCGAAGAATGGATACACTTATATCTACTTATCCTTCTCATAGGGGTCATTTTGGAGATGCTACACCAGACTATTCATCAAACTCTTCTTTTTTGTCTTCTACATTAGCTCCTGCATCTGACGAACCTTTGCTTAGTATTGATCCCAAGTACGTTCACCAGATCCAGCTTGACGACCCCTTGTCATCTGCTCAGATGTCTTCGCCTGTCATGTGGGCCTCTTCTCCTTCTACCTCGTCCGTCATAAGTCAAACTCATAGCGTCAGTGCTGCCGCCGCCGCTGCTGCTGCTGCTGCTGCTGCCACAGCTTCAAGCCTGCCCGTGTCACCCAGTGCTTACACTACTTCAGTGGGTGCACAGCAATATCAGGCTCATCTAAATTATATGTCGTCAGCAATGTCCACTTCTGGTTCACACCAGCAGGGTCCTAGGTCTCCTATTATGTCTGAACCAGCTTCTACCTATGCCAATAATACCATGGTCATGAATTCAAGGAACAACAGCCTAGCCAGTCGTGCTGATGAAGAGTATGAATACTATAGGCGACACGAAAGCGATCATTATGAGCGCGAAACACTAGCTCAACAACAGCATCATCAACAACAAACATCATACCCATTCAACTCATCGCCTGTATACTATCACTCTAATCAGCAAAACACTAATATGAAGCCCGAAGAATTTGGCACCCCCCTTCGCAACCAACCAGCTCCGCCTCAATCGCAAGGCAGTTCTAATAACGACTACACTTTTAATGATAAACACATGTACAATAATACTCCTCAGCGACCCAATGACCTTGTCGATGGTCCTAAACAGCAACATCACAATTATGATTCTCAACGCCTTCCACAAATGCCAGTCCACATGCAAGCCCCCATACCAATGAGCAT
The DNA here is from genome assembly GCA_030583365.1 of Sugiyamaella japonica. NCBI lineage: Eukaryota > Fungi > Ascomycota > Dipodascomycetes > Dipodascales > Trichomonascaceae > Sugiyamaella > Sugiyamaella japonica. The sequence goes on from JAJMIG010000062.1 coordinate 25,124, forward strand.
GCCTACATCAGTCTCCAACCATCCATCACTAGGTCCTCAAATGTCCATCATGCCCACTGATTCTTATTACACCGAGTATCATCCATCTAATGGGGAAGATGAGCACGAAAGACGGGGTCATTCAAGATCTCTCTCTTCATATTCACAGCCTTCTAATTCGTCTGAAAAGAAATATCAGTGCCCAGAATGTGGTAAATTTTTCAGAAGAGATCTTCCTCGTCATTTGCGAACTCACCAGGAAGTTGCTAGGTTTGTATGCCCGTTCCCAAGAGCTCATTGTCCCCACAAGAGAGGCCAATTCAATCGTCCTTATGATTTTAAGAAGCATCTTCTCCACAGTCACTTTGTATTTGACGACCAGAAAATGGTACGGTCATTCCGAGATCTAAAGTCAAAACTGAGCTACGAGGGAACCTGTGCATGTGGAGTCCGATACAGGGCCGGAGAATGGTTGGACCAGCATGTGTTTAGCACCGAGAACCAATGTCCATATCTAAGTCACGGTCATTAATGATTTTGTCAAAACAATCACTATATATTAATTGCTATTTTGTTTTGCATGTATAATGAATTTATGAGTAATTATCTGTATATGATTTGAAGTACTGGCCACATTGAACAGGCAGTCAGTCAAACGAGCTTCGCGACTTGGAAGGGCTGCGTGAGCCCACTCACTCATTGCATTGACTAAGAGTCGGCGGCGGAAAAAGGGGAATCTATCCAAATTTGCTCCCCTGGCGATCGGCCATGGATTCGGTTGGCGAGGAATTTTCTCCTATTGGGCAGCAGTATGGACTATCTAATTGAAGTGAGTAAAAAGCGCCAATCACCAGTCGCGCTTTCCTCGGTATATCATTGCACCCTCTTATTATTATTTGTTCCTTATTGCAACTTCGATATCAGTTGGTCAGCAAATGAAAACGGATACGGAGGGAGAAAAAAAATAAAAGTGAAGATCTGAGATATAACAACAATCTATGCCATACAGAATACAAAATATGAAGAGTAAAAAAGAAATCTTCATATTTCTATCAGATCCGAGGTGAGATTGACCTGTGTAGTAAAGGTTCTGTACATATACATGCGTGGAGGTGCGAGTATTGAATGATAAGGGGGCAGGGCGAACAAGGTACATAAAAAGGTACGAGAATGAGGACTGTCAGCCGAGGAAGTGCGGAGCGACGAAAACGAGCAACCCGAAGCATGAGGCAAGAGGCGACTTATTGTCGTAATTGGTGAAGGAGATAGACAGAGAAAGAAAGCACTAGTGCTAATACTAACTGACAGATAGCGATAAAAATAGAAATCTATTAAAGTTTAACATTTAAAATTGCTTGCTTGCGACACACAAAAGTATAACTGTAATTGACATGGGCATGAAAAAGTGTTCTTCTGTAACTGTATTGTGTCAGTAGGCAGGGGAGCAGCAAGTCGGTCCGCAAGGCAAGCAGCTTCTCACATGCTGCGTGCGGTTTGATCTAAGTCGGATTAATTCGGAAAATGTACTGATAGTCGTACGGCGGCGCATGTTATGGAATTAATATCCAAAAGGAATATTCTACATAGTCGTGATTGTCGTAATGGTGGTGGGAGGCAATGTTCCCTGTAGCTGTGAAGGAAGGAAAGGAAAAAGATCACAATCGTCAGGCACCACGAAGCTTTGGATTGATTGTTAGCTCGACTCGACTACAACATGACGTCAGCGGGAATCTGGCTGCAATGGTTAATAACCTAACTGTGACTGCCATGAGCACGCGGGCAAGATCTGGTCGCTAAAACCAGTCTTAACAGACACAACTCTATCTATGTTTATGGTCAAGGAACCAACCATCTGATGTAGACATATAAAACGTTTCTGGTCGTTTATTTTCAATACATTTTGTAATTAGCCGCTGCTGCGGTTGTGTCTCAATTATAATGATGGCTTTCTGACATTTTTTTTATTTTGTCTCATCTGCACAGATATCCATCTCTTGGCCCTGAGTGTTTTTTTTTTTACTGTTAATATAGTCGCGTCGAATAAGCTGTGCTGCCAGGGGACGGCCACAAGTCAGAAAAGAATAGCATTTCGTAAGCGTATGAATGCAATAAACGCGCAGCAGCTGGCAAAAATGCCGTTTGTTAAAAATATATATGTATTATTGTATACCTCGGTCTATCCACAAACAAGATGAGTGAGGGGATTGTCCTCTGTTTCGGGGGAATATAGGCAATAGGCAGGTGAACAAGAAGATCTTAGGAGAATCCCAGGAGAAGGAGAAACAGATCCGACGTGCGTGGAACCTAATCCAGAGTGTGCAGAGAAACTATTCAAAGTGTATCGCTACGCTAGCTAAAAGCGGTGGGCATACGAAAAGCAAACAAGCGGCAAAAAGAACACTAAAAGAAGCAAAAAAGCACTCTAAGTGGCATGTATGGAAGCCGTAGATCGTCGGTGAACAATCGTTCAACTGCCACCCATCCACAGAGAACAATAATAACCGAGCTACCTCGAGCTAGTCTGTGTGAACTATTGCCAAGCGGGTGTAGTCCAATGCCGAAGGAACAATAGAATAATGCCGAGCCGCATATTACTTTAGAAGGAAACCTAACAAATAGAGAGATAATCGATGGCTTGTGACAAAATGATTCCCCTACTTGGCGTTCTCCTCGAATAGGAGAATGGCCAATGTGTCTTGCAGTATAACAGATTAAGTTAAGGTTTCTCCATAATTCCACGAGGTATACGATAGGCTCGGAATAACCGAGCCGTTTATTTATTCCGACAACAAAACTTGTAAACGGCCTATACAGCATATGCATAGACCGATCCGCGGCATGGCTCTACAGCTCAGAGACCCAAACACCGGAGACCGACAAGCGTTTCAAGTGCAATTATTATTATTGTTATTATTTACAGAGTTGAAGGAAAAAAAAAAATGCGATAAGAGCGAGAGTGCAATGCCTTGAGATAGTTCATTATGTCGTAAGAGCGTCGATTCAATTCCATCAATAATCGCGTCTTGGCCGTTTAGGAAGATCAGACTCATGTTTAGTTAGTCCGCCAAATCGACGCTTGTCTCCCAACGTCGCTCCTTCGTCCATAATCTTATTGAAGTTGAATTCGAATCTTTGTGGCACCTCTGGAATCGCCGTGGGTAGTTCCAGATCGGTTCGGAAAGTGAACATGCCGCTAGGAGGAGCTGGTGGTGGTGGGTTGGGACCTGGCGCGGTAACCATGATTGCTGGATCAGTTGTTGTAGCAGCCAGAGCAGTGGTAGCAGCATGAATAGAAGGGGTGGCCATAGACGAGGATGATGGATTGGCATCGACAGCCGCGACAGCACGAGATTGTGTTGATTCAACATGCAATTCGTAACAAGAAGAGACCAATTGAATGGATCCACTATCGGTGGAGGCCATGGCTGCAGTGGCACCTGATGCAGGCCTGTTGTTCCGCTCGTCTTCTATCTCGTCTGGGCACAGACTGACCAGTTTCTCGAGTGCCCAGGATTGTACATTCAACATAGGATCTTCTTCTAGTTCTGTCAACAGGTCCTGTAGAGCATCCACATAGCCCTGTCGTCTGGACAGAGCGGTTTTGGCGCCTGCTACCTTGAACAGCTTTGTGACGGCCGAGGCCGCTGTCTTGAACTCGGCAATCAGATTTGCATCCAGATCCTGGGCCTGTTGTTGAGTAGTGGCTCTTTTAGGAAGATCACTAGATAGTGAAGACATGTTATTCATATTCGTAGTAGATCAATGTTATGGTATAGCCACCAGCAGATATAGCAGTCAAACAAACAAATAGTCTAGTAGATGGCAGCTTATGAGTCCATAAACTGGTCAGGCGCCAACGCTGAATATCGCTAGCTCTTACAAAAGACTACCAGTCGATTTAGAGAATAGGTCTCTCTGGCTGATAATTTGTCTGCTTCGTATAGTCTTTGTATGTAGAGTGGTATAAGAAATAAATGCGCGGGTAAGGGTTGATCGCGCGCCCCACTGAAAGGCTTCCAGGGTCGACAAGGAGGGGTGTCGAATTCAGCTCGAAGAGCTGGGTTTGAGCAGCCCTGAACATGGGCAGATGGTCAGAAGTTATGGACAGAGTAGTGGGAGTTGGCTCAATCGTGCAGTCCCACAGAGACGGTGTCCCATAAGTATTCGAGCCGAGCCGAAAGCTTCAGCAGCATAATCTGGTACTTCAGGATGGCCGATCCAGTCTTTGCATTCTGCTGTATTAGTTATTACAAGTATTTGCGACACAAACGTCGATTGACGGGGACATCAATCGGTAATTCTCCATCTCCATGTGCAGCTGTACCCCTGAGTGTACCCCTGAGTGTACCCCTCCCCTGGCGGTACCCCACGCCCGACCCAACCCGACTCTCACTCCCAGACCCGTAGCCGGCACAGCCCAACCTGGCACGCTCCACGCCTCCGCGAAGCGGAGCAACGGGTCTGGGCAGCGCCCAGCCGCCGGAGGCAGAACCCAGCGGCAGGGTCCTGCCGATCCGCCTGCTCCCTGCGTCCTGCGTGCACCCTGCACCTTGGGAGAGGGGGATCGGGGGTTGCGGCTGGGGCTGTCACAGCGGTCTAAATTAAATATGTCAACCCACGCAGAGAACCACTGGGGTGGTGGTGCTCACGTCGTGGTACAAGTGCGAGTTGATTGGAAGGTAAGAGTCCGGAGATTTCGGAGGTTTGCCTTGTAGTTTTGTGAGAGATTAGTGTTTTGAGGTACACGAGAGAGGAGGTTGGACAGGTTTGAAGGTGTGAGTGAAAGTGAAACGATTTCAGGCCGCTCGGATTGTTCGGATATAGTGGAACCAAGAACATTTGCAAAAGACCTTGTCAGTGTACGATTTTGTATATTATCATGTCTCATATGCTCAAGGGAGTCAAGAAATCAGTGGTGCGAGCCCCGCACCGACTGATTGGATCCAAGTCGGTGGAGGACCGGATCATTATTGAATGGACCAAGGATTTCAAGACAGCCGAAGTGGCGCTGGATTTCATTATTTCCGAGGCCAAGAAACTGATTTCGTCTTGGACAGACGTTGTCAAGTCGCAGCGGGCCATGATTGATATCTTGGGCAACATCTATGCTCCGATCCAGGAGGACAATGTGTATACATCAGTCCAGGAGACTCCCAGGAGTACCACCAAGGCGGTGCAGGATTTACAGGCCAAGCTGGAACAAGCTTCCAAACAAATCAATCCAATAGTAAGCGAATTGGAACGGTCAGTAGTGGACAAGTGCAAGGAGACCAAGAAATACATTGACGGAGTGCAAAAGGCGCTTTTGAAACGAGAACACAAGAAAATCGACTTTGATCGATTCTCGAATTCGGTCGACAAACTGGCTAGAAAACAGGACATGTCTGAGAAAGACCATGCGTCGCTGGCCAAGACCGAGAACGAGTTGGATACAGCCCTGGAACTATTTCAAGCTCAGGATGAAAAGGTAAAGACGTATATACCGTTATTCCTGGGCTCGTTATCTGAGTTTCTCAATTATTTAACCACCACACTGTTTTTATCGCAGCATCGGTTATTTTCCATTTTGAAGTCGAGTCTGCTGGAATATTCAACTGCTCAGGGACTATTATCCGGCAAACTCCCTACAGATTATGTCAATATTGTCGAAGATTGGGAGACTCGGTTTATAAACATTCAACCCCGATGTGAGGAGGGGATTAAAACGGTTCGAGAGGGCAAGACAGTTAGTAATCCCATGGCCATGCCGTCCAAACGGCGGGATAAAGTGAAAAACACAATTATCAACACAACCGAAGATGTTGCCAGTAAGGTGTACCGGCGGGCCAAGCATCCATTATTGTCCAACAATATCAACTTTTCATCTCCATCTCAGGGCATGTTTCGGTCTGAGGCCGATATTCTAGCCGACCACGAGCCTTTGGGATCTCCTCGTGGCGGTGTGTATTCTTCAATTGGATTGAATCGAAATGCATCTTCGTCGTCTGGCACCTCTCGAAACTCTCTGGCAACCGTTGGATCGGCCACGTCTATGCCTGCTGGGTTACGCAGCCCTATAACGGCCTCGGATCACAGTCAGTTTTCTACCCAGACCTTGAACCGTGCTCGGGCAGTGTCATCGTCTTCGGCACAGGCCTTGTCTATTGATGAGCAACTGATCAAGTCTATCATTCCCCCCAAGTCTGATAAAGACGAATATGTTACTGCCAAATATACCTTTTCTGGTGATGAGCCAGGCGATGTTGCGTTCCGGGTGGGGGATAGAATCAGAGTATTTGACCATGGCGACGAGGATGACGAGAATTGGTGGTTTGGCGAGACGTCGGATGGAAGAGTGGGGTTGTTTCCAAGTAATTATGTTGAGTTTGTCTAGTTGATGTACTGTTAATTTATTTTGCTATTATACATAAGGCTGTCCAATTACTCGTGTAGTTTCTAGTCTCTTAATATCCAGTATCTTTTGTGCTTTGACGTAAGGGCCGTCCAATTACTCGCATAGACTTTTCAGTCTCCTAATATCCAGTATCTCGTGTGCTTTAACGTAAGAGCCGTCCAATTACTCGCGTAGACTTTTCAGTCTCTCTTCTTTCACATAACATCCGCCCAATCACTCACGTAGACTTCTTTCTAAATCTCCTAATATCCGGTTTCGATACTGCTCCAAATCCTCGTCTTCGCTCCATTGGTCCTCACCAACTTCGTCCTTTGGGCTATGGATATCATAGTCGTCTTCGTCTTTATTTTCATCTTCATCGTCATCTTGCTCCAGATCATAGCCATCCTCCACATCGGCGAACCGGCCATCATTGTCTTCATTATCATCCCACATGCCGTCTTCTTGTCGCACGCCTCTGGTACTGGCAAAGGCCTTTTTCACACCGAGTTTAGGCACAGGCGCATACCTGTCAATCACTGTTTCCCCTGTATCTTCTTCATCTTCGCTTTTCTCATTGTCATCCGGGCCTGACACTTCGTCTGGGTAGTCGTTTCTATAAAAGTCTTCGGCATTGGAGTCTTCGTCGTCTGTTCCACCATCATTCGAATCCGGTTCTTCTTCCGCAGCCAGATCCTCAACATCTGAATCCAGCAAAACACTAGAGGTTTCTCGTTAGCAATTTTTTTTTTTTTTTCAAGCTGGTCTGACAAGACTTGCTTGTATACGTACATAAAGCCTATCTTGGACTCATCCAGACTATCGTCACCCGTGTATCGTTCCCGATAGTAAATATCATATACATAATCGTCGGCCTGCTCACCTCCTGGGATCAGTGTACTATTCAACGTGGCCCCGCCACTGCCACCAGATTCCGTCACAGGTGAGAGGTCCTTGTTTTCGTCCAATCCCAAATATGACTGCACCATATCAGTCAGAGATTGGGACACCTCTGGGTCTTCGTGTGGAACTACCGTATCATCATCTTCATTGTCTCCGTATGTCTTGGATCGTTTGGGAAATCGAAACACTCGCCCGTCCGAACGCTTTTCGACATGTGAATTCTTGTCCTGGTGAAGTAGCACATCTCCTGGGGCCGCTGGTTCACTTTCAAATGTTCCAGCTAGTTTAAACACTGCCAATTGTTAGTATATACTACCGAGGTCCAAGTGCAAAAATGCCACAACATACCATATGAATCAGTTCTGGATCGTTTTTTCCGAGCCCGTGTAGCCCGTTCATCGATTACTAGGTTTAAAGGTTAGCAATACCAGACTAATAACCATGGTATATGGTTGAACGCACAGAGAGCTTGAATAGGATCCTGGCCCCGCTTTCTCTTTATTCTCACGGTATGAGGTGGTAGAATCACATGGTCGGTATTTACCGAATCTACTGACGCCATTATTGAGTGGTGTATGGGATAATCGTGATGAGATCAAAGATGGAGTGTGGAACATGCAAGGAAGGAGATGCAGGGAACAACAGCCCTAACCTTTCTTCACTATTAGGGGGAACTACTGTCGGTAGACTACACGTTGATGGAGATATCAGATGGAGATATCGGCATACGAAACATCCCTCACTACTTTACAATTCCTTGAAGTAGCTAACTTGTGACTCCTGCTCTGCTCAAAAGCAAGCTCAAAAGGCAGGCCCGTGCTCTGCACGCAGCTTCAACTGACTTCAAAACTGACCATCAATGGGATTGAGTCACCGAGTAGACCCGCTGACTAAACTCTGCCGACAACATCCACGTTTCCCTCACTTTGGACTTGTTTTACTGCATATTCAGGGGTACTGGTAAGGGTCCCTGCATATTCCATATTGACACAGCCCCTGCATGCATTAGGGTTCCCCACATTGTTTACATTTCATATCCATATTATCATATTATATTCACATCACCATCATCACCTTTCCGCAAGCTAGCGTGTTCTTTTTTTCCATCATGTCATATCAACATCCTTCACAATCGTCCACTAGCTTGACATTCCCTGTTCACCGACAATCAGCAAACTCCACTCGTACTCAACCTTCAACCATCTTCTCCTCGTCTTCAGGAGGTGTGATTACTCCTACGTTCAATAATATTCTGTCGCCAATCGATTATAATCCACATCACTTGGCACAGTCCAAACCAATCGGTCATCACAACCACCATTATACGGCCTCTCGATTTGCTCACGAGCTTCATCGAAGTTATCATTCAGCTTATCGAATGTCCAGAACCAGGTCATACCGTCCTTTAGTCCATATTACACCAGTGCTTGATCTGGTGTTGATTACTGGAGGAGCGAGTGGACTAGGCCATCAGCTGACTTTGCTGTTTTCCCAAACAAAAGGGTTCAAAGTAGTTGTTCTGGACATCACTGTACCTGACAGACACACCAAAGTTGCAGGTGTAGCCTATTACAAGTGTGATGTCAGTAATATAGAAGATTTGGCCCAGGCTGCTAAAGACATCCGTGAAGTTCATGGTACAGTCACAGTACTTGTAAACAATGCTGCAGTAATGAAAGGAGCCAAGCCAACGGTGGAGTTGGCGTACAATGAGATGAAATCCACTGTTGAAATCAACTTGTTGTCCAGCTTTTTAACTATTCGGACCTTTGTTCCAGACATGATTGCTCGTCATCGGGGCTATGTTGTCACGGTTGGATCTGTGCTTGGCTATGTTTCGCCAGCCAAGCTGAGTTTATATGGTGCTACCAAAGCAGGACTTCTTGCTCTTCATGAGTCCCTCACCTTTGAACTGGGTCCGCCTAGTTTCCCTGAAACAGGGGTGCGTACTCTTCTTGTATGTCCTGGCCAGCTCAAGACGTCCATGTTCCAAGAGGTGCGGTCTCCCTATGTGTTTGTTGCACCTGTCCTTGATCCATCTCAAGTTGCAAAGGCAATTGTCGAGGCACTTGAGCAGGGAGTCCATGGCGAACTCAAGCTTCCCTTGTATGTGAATGGAACCACTTTTCTTCGTACTCTGCCTCATCATGTAGCCATTGCCGCCCGTGTGATATCAGCCATCGACTCTTCGATTTGAGTGGGCGTCAATCTCGTGCTTCACAACTCTATGTACTTGTATCACTAGGTAATAAAACAGACCATACTATTATCAAGTAAACAATGCACAGACCTCATGGGAAACCCCCTGATCCGCTCCCCAACTGCCCACGCTCCTCGCCCTCCGCGAAGCGGAGCAACGGGTCTGGGCAGCGCCCAGCCGCCGGAGGCAGAGCCTTTGAGAATGGCCAGGCGGTAGTTAAGCGGTAGGTAATCAAATAAACCATACTATGATCAAGTAAACCGAGCACAGACCTCAGGGGAAGCCCCCTGATCCTCTCCCCAACGGCCCACGCTCCTCGCCCTCCGCGAAGCGGAGCAACGGGTCTGGGCAGCGCCCAGCCGCCGGAGGCAGAGCTTTTGAGAATGGACAGGCGGTAGTTAAGCGGTAGGTAATCAAATAAACCATACTATTATCATATATCATTATCGTAAACTAGACTCTCATGGACATTAAAACACTCGAACATTCACCAGACGACACAGTCGACCCACACGACTCGGTGAGCCCGGGAGTGGGGATGTCGCCGTTCATGGAGGACCCGCCAACATAACTCCAAGTGTACTCTTCTTCGGCCATAATGGGCGGCACAGCAGTAGCCATAGTGGTTGGATTAGGTGGTGACGGCGGTGGTGCAACGTGTCCAGAGGAGCTGATGCTGCCATCAGCCGACGGCAAGGCAAACGGTGACGACGATGTGTACACCGAGTGCTGTGATGATCCGGTACTCACAGTGCTGACGGAGGAAGGTCCGTATTCTGGAGTGAATGAAAGGTGTCCAGGACCAATGTTATCCATGATAATGCCGCGAGACACTTCCAGATCCATGAGCAGCTGCTGTACTTTCTGAGAGTCAGCATTGGGGAAATGGACTCGGATGATGTTGCCATTGCGTTCTATAGACACGGGCAGTTCTCCGAGATTGGCTATTCGCCGAATATCGGCAATGATACTGCGAACTTCTTGCAAGTGTGTTTCCATGTCCTGTTCAATGGTCAGCAGAGCTTCGTCAGTGAGATCCAAACCATGTGGCGGTAACGAGAATCGCGGTGTAACGTCGAAATCGACAAACGACGCTTCAACTGGCATTGAATCAGTCATAATCTCATGAGAACCATCATAAGTCTCGGCTGTTACATCAAAGGGCATTACTTCGACCTGAGGAGTCATTTCAAACATGGTGGTTGTCGTCACCGCACCAGAACCAGCAGCTTGAGGTCTCGACTGCAGTTCCACCTGAACCTGACACACTCGTTCGTGTGCCGCGAACGGATATCGACGATTTGTTTCTTCAACCACCTCAAATGGAGACATGCGGTTTATATGAGATGTGTACGAGTTGGTGTCACTGATACATGCTCTTGTCTGTTGAAACCAGAGAACCTTCATTAGACCACACGGAGAGTCATAGCCACTGCTGCTGCCGAGAATGCGAGCACCTCCTGAAGAAGAAAGCACTCGTCCAGATAATCGCAGCTTGTGTGTCAGAGAAGCGGCCTGTTCTTGGATTGTGTATTCGTTTCTTCGCGTTCTGCAGATTTCATATGATCCTGCCTTGGGAGCCACCGAGATACATCTTGAGGCGCGGGCGGCAAACGAGTTCCAGTATGAGTTACGGATCCAAAATGTTGGTGAAACGGTACTGAATGGATAGTTATTGCGTGTGTAGAAAAAGGATCTTGCCGACGACCCCATCATATTGGCATACGCCGAGTATGGTAAAGAACCGATTCCTCGAAGGAGAAACGCCTTGAATTTCAGCTTCTTCATGGCCAGCTTGTATCTGAACTTCATTTTCTTTTGTTCAAATATGTTATAGCCTGACGAATTGCGGCCGTTTGGCCCTCGACGTCCACCGCGACCTCTTCCATGCCATCGATGATGATGGTGGTGGTGATGGTGATGATGACTGTGGTGATAGCCTTCTCCACTGGAGGAATGGCCATGGAACGCACGCCAGCTTTGATGTCTATGAATTCCTTTCATGAAATGGTTATAAACACGACATCTCAACCCAGCCATGAATCCAAAGATATCCGAACCGCCAATGGACATGGAAGACGTTTGGACTCGAGCGCCGCCTACACTATTAAACAGAATCTGGAACAACAGGTCCCGAGGCTGCGTCTGGCCGTTGGCGCCTACGCGATTATTGACCAACAAGCCAGTCTCGGTGGGCTCTAAGATCGAGCTTTGAGCATAAAAGTCATACTGATAAAATCCGGAATCATGTCCGTGATGGTGATGCGGAATCCGGTCGTGAATGCCTATCGCCAGTCTCCTGGTGTGTTCGATGGCTCTTCGAAACAGAGCACACATGTTTGACACCTCGCAAGTCGACATGGCGATTCGCGATTGCCAACCGACTCTTGGCCAGCGGAAGCAGTGACTGGATTCTCCTCGTCACCAAATTCCGCTTGCGATATTGAATGAGCCGTTTGTGGCAGCTCAAATTCTCGTCCGATTGTCTGCGTTTTCGTTTTCGTTGCGTTTTCCCTTTCGCTTTGCCTTTGTCGATGTTGTTGTTGGTGAAGAAGAGGACATTTTTTTGACTGCCTTTTGCTGCTGCCCCGCTCAGTCCCGTTAATTCCGATCTCGCAGCCGTACAGAGCGCTTGAGTCCGAAGCGCGGGAAATGGGCTCGAGCTGCTCAGCCCGCCTGACGCGGCTGGCGCGTGAGGATGACTCCTCTACGCGAGGCTACGTCACTCGTATTATCACTAGAGCTTAGCTATACGAGTCAAAAGCGTGTGTTTATGTATATGCTCAGGGGAAGGGGGAACTCAGGGGTACAGGGATGTGGACCTCAGGGGTATGTAACCCCATATTCACGCAAACCTCACTCCTTGAACACCCTTTCCACTAACAATTCCCAACCATTCGGCCGTGGCGCTCCAGGAAAGGTTGTTCACTTCAATGGTGTTTGTAAAGCTGTAGATGGGCGCCACATCGGCATCTTTAGCCAGTGTATCTAGCGTGGAGTTGGTGGATAATGAAGTATCGGCTGACGACTGCGTTTGTTGTTGTTGTTGCTGTTGTTGTTGTTGTTGTTGCTGCTGCTGTTGCTGCTGCTGTTGCTGCTGCTGCTGGCCTGTCAAATCCCATACTAATACTTGACAATCGTCACCTGCTGATGCTAGTATATGTCTTCTTTGGCTATTGCGGCCCATAGCAGGTGCCCATGAAATGGCATTGACAGGCTTCTGATGACCATCCAGCGTGGCTATCGGCACGCCAGGGAACCGGATATCCAGTACAAAAATCTTGTTCGAGTCTTGTGCAACGGCCGCCAGCACGTTTCTGTCCTGTGGGTTTGCCGAAATCCGTAGTAGAGGCACGGGATTGGCAGGTTCGTAGATGATAGTCGAGTGGTCCAACGAGCGCAGGTCGAACACTCTTACAGACCCATCTGCTCCTACTGAAGCAAATATATCCACCGAACTGGCCACATAGGCCACATCATTGACCTCACTGTCGTGGGCAATCAACTGGGTCTTTGCCGTAGACGTATTAATATCCCAGATAGTGCATGTAGTATCGATGGAGCTGGTGATGACCAACGAAGTGTCGACTTTGTTCCAGTCGAAAGAAGTCAGCGGCGGCAGGAACTCTGATTTGGATTTCTAAACGCACAGTTAGTATCATCCAACCGAGCGAAGCGAGCAACGGGTCTGGGCAGCGCCCAGCCGCCGGAGGCGTGCCAAACTTACATTCAGTAGAGTGAATCGCTGAACGAGTTTGTGCGCCTCGTAGTCGTAGTCCCATAGCCTTAGACAGTCGCCGGTTGAGATCATTCGTAATCGTGGCGATGCCGACGACTGCGGGGTGGTACTGGTGGTACTGGCAGGTGGTGCCGTGGACGTAGACGAAGACGAGTCCGGTCGGGGCTCCCAGGCTATTTTCGTGGTAGGATAAGATACCACTGCCTCGGTGGTGTGAGTGAATTGAAGCGAATCGGGAGTGGGTTTGGTGGTATGCAAGATCTGGATTTTATTAGTGTTTTGGTCCTCGCTGAACGTTCCAACCGCGACAATGTCTGTGTTTGTCCATTCGACATTTGTCCAGTCGGTGGAATAGAGAGGCCAGTGCGATTCATAATAAGCATTGCGTCGGGTGTGGTGGTTGTAGGTGGTGTATAAAGGATGACCTGGGGCTGTGCTATGAGCATACTGAGGAGGGGGGCCATTAGGATATCCGTAGCCGGACATGCCATTGGCATATTGAGGTAATGGAGGAGGTTGATGATATGATTGGGAATGCGAATGTCCACGAAGTGAAGAGGTAGCAGTGGCGCCAGGTGCATACTCGTCGAGCTGGCCGCTGCCTCGAGGTGTTTCATAGAACGGTTGTTGTTGTTGTTGTTGTTGTTGTGGTGGTGGTCGCTGCTGGTGTGGCTGTGTATCCATCATCTGGTCCTCAAACGACCCATTATAAGCGACTCCTCCTCGATAGGGAGAAAAGTTGGAGAACGAGCTCCGTTTGCCGAGAAACGGCCGATTGGTTCCTTGCATTTATGATCACGATAGGACTGCGAGGGTGGTGAAGTTGGCTATTAGTGATACTCAATCCACAACAACATACGGAGAGTGAGAATTCGGTCGGTGTGTGGTGTGGTTTGACTGGAAGCTGAATCAGAGTGTGAAGATCTACTTACGGTCTATCGATCACCTTAGGCGCAGTCGACGACCATTTACGTGTTTATCGGGGATACCTGTATATAAGAATAACGAGGTGATAGAGAATAACGGGGTGGTAGAGTCGACGAGGTGAAAAAGTCGACGAGGTGATAGCAAGAGCAGCTGAGAGCAGGACCTGATGCTAGAATAACCGTGGTACAAGGTAGATAAGGGCAAGGGCTAGTTATATCAGTAAACAGGTTCTTCACTACAACACGGACGTAGAATCCCCTCCAGCAGGCTCATCTCTCCAACATATTTTCTAGCTCACACTCTACACACTCTACACACTACACACTGCAACCCCTCTTTCTTTCTTTCTTTCTTGATTAATTAATAGTTATTCTATTTCAGTCATCTCTATCCACCGAACTCCTTATAATCATATTCCATCTAGCGAGTTCTCGGATAAATAGTCCCCTGATCAAAAGACTAACTAAACCTTCTCATCGTTCAACAATGATAGACACCGCTGCCGCTGCCGCTACCGGTACAAACACCGGCAGACCAAGAGTCTTCCTGGACATCTCCATCAACGAAAAACCCGCTGGCCGTGTGGTATTTGAACTGTTCAACGATGTCGTGCCAAAGACAGCAGAAAACTTCCGTGCTCTATGTACTGGAGAAAAGGGACTGGGCACGCTGGGCAAACCGCTGTGGCTGAAAAATAGTCAATTCCACCGAGTGATTAAAGATTTCATGGTCCAGGCCGGGGATATCACCGACGGCGATGGCACGGGCGGAGAATCCATTTATGGCCCATCGTTTGGTGACGAGAATTTCAAAAAACTGCATTCAGAGCCGTTTCTGCTCAGTATGGCCAACGCCGGGCCTAATACCAATGGATCCCAGTTCTTCATCACCACTGTCAGCACACCTCATTTGGACTCGAAACATGTGGTGTTTGGCAAACTGCTGGCTGGAAAGCGCACGATCCGTGAAATAGAAGCTCTGCCCACGGACCCGTCCAACGACCGGCCCACCAAACCCGTCGTCATTACCAATTGTGGCCAGCTCGAACAGGGTCTCTCCTTACATACAGTCATGGCATTATCTCCCGTTCCTCCAGACGACGGCACGGGTGACACATACGAGGAGTGTCCTCAGGACGAGGAGTCCGTCACCGGCAATCCTGGCATCGCGCTCAATGTCATTCATGAAATCAAAGCCATTGGCACAAAACTGTACAAGGAGAAGCGCCTGGAACTGGCGCTTGCCAAGTACCGCAAAGCGCTGCGGTACTCGTACGAGTTTGTGTCTTACTCGGACCCCAAAGAGCTGAGCGAGTTTGCCAAAGTCCAGCTCTCTCTCAACCTCAACATCGCTCTCGTGGCCGCCCAGCTCGCACAATACGACGCTGCCATCATCGCTGCCAACGCCGTCATGGAAACGCCCAGCATCACCGACCAGGAGAAAGCAAAGGCGCTCTATCGCCGAGCAATCGCCTACAGCAACTCCAAGCGCGAGGACAAGGCTCTCGCCGACCTCCAGGCGTCCTCCGAACTCGTCCCCAACGACCGTGCCGTGCTGGCCGAGCTCGCCAAAGTCAAAACCAAAATCAAAAAGCGCACTGAGTCCGAGCGCGCCATCTACTCCAAGTTTTTCAGCTAGGGCCGGAGCCGGGGCCGGGAACGGGACGGGGGTGCTGCCTCCGGCGGCTGGGCGCTGCCCAGACCCGTGGCTCGCTTCGCTCGGGCTGGGACTAGTGAATGAATGATGGATTTGTTTGACTTCGGCCTTCTGGTGGACCGAGTGCTGGTCGTGGAGGTCGAGCCGCAGCGCGCCGCGGCCATCTCAGCTGCCACTTTATATATTTATATTGACATGCATGTCACAGCTGATGCCAACTTACACTTGGACTTTGCGACTTGCACTCCACTACTGGTCCCACACTGTATTTATTTGTCCATTCTGCCGTGATAGAACGTCCTGCGGACTTGTATTCAAGAATATTGCCCTTTAACACTTTTGCAGACCGAATTGGCCGCATCCCCTGTCTTCCGACTACTTGTGCTCGGATAACTCGGTCTTTCCGATACACCACCAACAGAAGCGTCAATTGAACAGGCTCATTCAGTGCACAAGCACAAACTGGTTAGTAGATTACTGCAATCATGTCTGAGCACGAACAGGACCACGAGCATGATCAGAGACAGGATCATGAGCAGGATCATGAGCAGGATCATGAGCACGATCACGGTGAGAATCAGCTGGATACTCCTGATAAGGTCGATAATGAGAATGTCGATAGTGAGAACGTAGGTAGTGAGAATGCCGATAATGAGAAGGCCGATAATGAGAAGGTCGATAATAAGAACGTCAATAATGAGACACAAGATGCTGATAATGGCGTTGACGCCGGTAAACCAAGCACTGACGACGAAGACGACGAAAACGAAGAATATGGCTCGCCAATTGTAGAGCCCGTGGACGGCGTGGTCAATGTCGAGGAGCTTCAGCATAGCCCTAGATCCATTGGAAACACATCGCAGACTTCTGTCGACAACACGGCCACCACGGCCACCACCACCGAACCGGAATCCTTGTCAATACCTCCTGCTCTTCCTAGTAGATCACCCGTGGTACCTGCCGTAGCAGAAGAGGCCGCACCTCCGCTCCCTCCTAGAAAACGACAGCCTTTTTTCTGGCTTCGTGGCAAATCCCAATCTTCCGGCTCGGAAATCTCTTTTCCTGAAAGAAGTACTATTACTCCTTCTCATAGAGGTAGTGGCTCGTCTCTATCATCTCCAGATTATGATCTTCTGATTCATCGCCTCAATGCGAATAATGAAAGACTACAATCTCGAGATGCTCGAGAAAAGGACGCCTCTTTTACTGGCATCCGTCAGATCCAGCAACATTTTGCTCAGGTTCGCGAGCAGGAACTCCAGACTGCGGCAGCTGCTTCGGACTCGGATGACATAGGCGCAGCGGCGCCATCCATTGACTGGCAGTTCTGGTCGCTGGTGATTTCCGATTATGCCCATGTGGCTCGCGCGCAACCCGTCGAACTGGCAGCTGCTATTTCCCATGGATTCCCTCCTCAGCTTCGAGGGTTAATCTGGCAGTTGATTGCGTCGTCCAAATCATCCACTCTGGAAGAAGTGTATCAATCCATTGTCCAAGAGCCCAGTCCACATGAAAAAGCCATCAAACGCGATCTGTCTCGTACCAGTTTCATCAAAAACGCAAACTCTGACAGCCTATTTCGAATCATCAAGGGCTATAGTCTATTTGACCCGGAAGTAGGATACACTCAAGGAATGGCGTTTATTGCCGTGCCCCTGCTTATCAATATGTCGGAACCAGAGGCGTTCTGTCTGCTGGTGAGATTCATGAAAGACTATGGATTCAGAACAATGTTCCTGCCTGAAATGCCCGGTCTTCATCTACGACTTTATCAATTCGACAGAATCATCGAAGACACTATTCCTACTGTTCATGTCCATCTGGCTCGTCAGGGCGTCCGCTCGTCCATGTACGCCTCTCAATGGTTCCTTACTCTGTTTGCATACAAGTTTCCCTTGCAGATTGTCATGAGAATCTTTGATATTGTGATAACTGAAGGAATCGAGGCGATTCTTCGATTCGCCGTCGCACTCATCAAGAAAAACGCTGCTCATATTCAATCTCTGGAATTCGATGCCGTTCTCACATTTTTAAAAGAACGTATCTTTGACCAATATGTCATTGACCAGCCCCATCTTGGTGGAGAAGCTCAATATCAAGTCAATGAACTCGTTAATGATGCATATGACGTTAAACTGCTGCCCGTGACGCTTCGCAAGTACGAAAACGAATATATCGAGCTTCATCGCATTGAGCGCGAGCGTGTTGAGGAGGTCGAGTCGCTGCGTCAGGCCAATGGCCATCTCACTCTCCAGGTGCGCCGTCTCGAGACCAGTATGGCGGCCCTCAACCAGGAGCACATTGAAGTTGCCAATGAAATGGTTCAAGGCCGTCTTGAGATAGCTCGTCTAAAAGACGAGAACGAGCAGCTGACGTCGGAACTAGAAGAATTCAAGCTAGCCAATCAAGATCAATCTATATTAGCCGACAAGGAGCTACGAGAAAAGGCAAGTCTACACCCGCGCTTTCACACCATCAGCACCCCTCACAGCCTGCTAACTAACACTTTTACAGATGGAGCAGCTCGAAGCGCAGAACTCTGAACTGCTCGAGACCAAAGAACGTCTAGAGAACCAACTCACGAATCTCGAAAAAGACTTGGTCGAGACAAAGACAGATTTCGCCAACGTAAGTATCTCCTCCTCCTCCTCCTCCCCTTCCCCCTCCCCCTCCCCCTTCTAACTCATCTCCCAGCTGGACGACGAGCACAAGATCCTCAAAACCAAATGGTCCGACCTGCGCAAGCACATTGAGGGACTCTGACCGCCCCTCGCCATCCTTCCGAAGCAATATAATCTAGACACTGCTCTTTCTCGTGGCACGGGCGGCGCTGCCTCCGGCGGCTGGGCGCTGCCCAGACCCGTAGCTCGCTTCGCTCGAGCAGGGTCCCGGGGGTCGTCGGTTCGAGCGAAGCGAGCTACGGGTCTGGGCAGCGCCCAGCCGCCGGAGGCAGCGCCGCAGCGCCGCACCCGGTATTTGGAAAACTTCAGGTTCACGAGATGCAAGGGCACACTTCAGATCGAGCAACGAGTCGAGGTGATTTTGCAGAATGAGCTGGTTGACCGGAGTTGGTGTGTGGTGTGCGGACGTGGCACGGACGGCGCCGTCGAGACAGTTCTCGAGCTCGTCCGGGGCGGGACGAATCTACGCGCACGTGGTGAGAAGACGCATTAAACAGGTGGAACCGGTGCAAATCGGGTCGCCCAAGCTCAAGTCGCTGAGCGAAAGAGCCAGAGCGGTTCCGCAGTATCCGTACGGCGAAGCCACGCTGTATAAACAGTCGAACCGGGGGCTTTACGGGGGCCGGATGATCCAGTTTGGTAACAAGGTGTCTGACTTTGGCAACCGCAACATGCGCACATTCAAGCCCAACGTCCATTGGAACAAGCTGTGGAGCGAGGTTCTTAATAAACAAATCAACATCAAAGTGGTGGCGTCGGTGCTACGGACCATTACGAAAGAGGGCGGTATTGACAATTACCTGATTAAGGACAAGCCGGCTCGAATCAAGGAGCTGGGACCCATGGGCTGGAAACTGCGGTACGAGGTGTTGAAGAAGCTGGAAAAGCACGAGGCGCAGGAAAAGGCGCGAGCTAAACCAGTTCGAGTGATTGAAGAAGAGCAGGTCAGTGAGGATTCCAGTGAGGATGCCACTGGTAGCATTAGCGCGACACCGGTGCCCATTTACGCCGAGTACCAGTCACAGAACAGCGACTCATCAACATATCTGATTACGGTTGGCCGGATAAGGCTCTTGAAGAAGCTTTTTGGCCAATTGAGGGCTCAGGGCTCGGAAGACGCCCAGTCTTATAAGCACTTTATCTCCATTTATAAGGATTTGCCGATGCAGGAGACGCTTGAAAAGCTCGAGTCCACTGGTTATGATTTGAGCCTCGTTTCGTATAGACCATAGCATAGTGAGTGTTTTTGTAAATAAGTATATTAGATTGATTGATCTTAGGAATTGGAGTCAACAGTGTTATAGACCGTCGGCTCTCATAGCTCCATGATAAAGTGCTGAATGGCTGTTCTAGCTCGGTAGTCTAGCGGCGACTTGAACGCCCCATTTCCGAATCACCTTATAGATCTGATGAGCCAAACTAATGCGATACTGCTGGGAGTCATCAATGTTATAGACAGTTGTCTTTCATAAAGTGCTGAATGGCTGTTCTAGCTCGGTAGTTTAACGGCTACTTGACGAAGTTGGATATAACACTGACAGGCTATAATGGGTTGGCACACCTGAACCAGTCTCTGTTATAATTACCTTGGAGATGTTATTTACCATACACTCTGGTCACGATTCACGCTAAGGACGTTTTATGAGTACTCAACATTACCCCTGAGAGCTCTCGCAGCATTTGTTCAAGCAGGGTCCAGATGCATGCAACTTAAAATCCCATACGGCGCTAAACTTGCATAGCTCAGAAAGCAGTCATAAAAATAACCACAACATACTTAATAAGGCAATACATCAGTGCACAATATGTGCGGTCTGAGAAATACCCGGACAAGGCCATTCTGAGTGGTACCTCAATCGCATGATACACCACCACTTGGAAATTGGTTCATAGACTTGGACGTTTTGCGATATCGAGATCCGACAACAACACTAAACGATATATTTATAAAGATGGCCGCTCAAAAGTCAGGTATGTTTGAACGTGATGAGAGTGAAGTGGATGAGAGTGAAGTGGATGAGAGTGAAGTGGATGAGAGTGAAGTGGATGAGAGTGAAGTGGACGAAAGATGAAAGATGAAGGATAAGATGATGGAGTTCGATAGGATGAGTTGTCTTACGGAAGGTATTTGAATTAAGAGATCGATTTACACAACAGGTGACGAGTGACCACAACGACCGGCAAAGAATAGATTTCTCGACCACACTCGACTACACTCGACTACACTCGGCACATCATTCTAAGCACTTTTGCTCTGAATTCAATGTATACCTCAACAAGCCAGTTGAAGACCAGTTGCTCCTCGCCTTCCCCTCCTCATATCACCACCACCGTACCTTCACACCACCACACATACTAACTATACTAGGAATCGCCGTTGGTCAAAACAAGGGCCACAAGGTTACCGCCAAGGAGGTTGCTCCTAAGGTTTCCTACAGAAAAGGTGCTCAGTCCAAGAGAGCCACCTTTGTGAGAAGCATTGTCCGAGAGGTCACTGGTCTTGCCCCATACGAGAGACGTGTTGTTGAGCTGATCCGTAACTCTCAAGAGAAGCGTGCTAGAAAGCTCGCTAAGAAGAAGTTGGGAACCTTTGGCCGTGCCAAGGCAAAGTGTGAGGACATGACCAATGTTATTGCTGAGGCCAGACGTGTTGCTGGTCACTAATCGACCTGTATTAATCTAAAAAATAAACCACCCTTCATGATGTTTTATATTCGTGCGTCCACTCATTCACGAGTCCTAGCCCGAGCGAAGCGAGCCACGGGTCTGGGCAGCGCCCAGCCGCCGGAGGCAGCACCCGTGGAGTGACTGAGCCATAGTTGAACTGGGGTCACTCGGGGTCACTCGGGCTCGCTCGGGTTCACTCGTAATTTGTAGATGGATTACCGACTCTCAGCCGGCAGGAGTTTCTTTTGTTTGAAAAATTATTTGCCCAAACCCACGTCGGAACTGGCCCGTGAAGCTCCGAGCGGAGTACCAGACCAGCTACAAACTCTTCTGTTTGTATGAATACGCGTTGACTCTGTTTATCAAAGATATGAGTGAGGAGACAGAGCCTGTTGAGTCGAGTATGTAGGATTGCTAGTGGTTTGACCGAGGTTCAATACTAACAGTTGGGAATAGAGCTTTTGACTGTGACTGTCAGATCCCCTTTGCACACTGACAAGGACGATGGATTCAAGGTCAGAGTAAGTAGAGATTTGTGGACAATCGAGCGATAATCGAGAGATAATCGAGAGTTATAATAACGAGTGAAGATTTCTAAAAAAGACACCTTCAACGATGTTAAACAGTTTCTGCTGGAAAAGGGCATTGCCAATCAGCCTTTGACTTGTTTCAGTTTATATCTGAATGATCAGAAAGTCGATTTGTTTTCTCCCATTGCTGAAATCATCCCTGAGCTGGAAGATGACGCCGAGCTGAAATTGGACATCATTCCTGCCGCCTATACGGAAAGTGAGGCGAGGTTCCATGTTGTTCAAGTGAGAAACCACCTTGGATTCAATTCTGGCGCCATTGCGAATAGTAACAACTATACGTCTGTTCAAGCTGGCGCATCGACTTTCAGCGCTCTTGAATCTTTTCTCGTGTCATCGGCTGATGAAATCAAAAAAGCCGTTTCGGAAGCCGAGGTAGAGTTTAAGAAATCTGAAAAGGAGAGAGAGAAGAGAGAAAAGGACGAATCCCACGACGCTACCAAAGACGCTACCAACGATACTACCAGCGAATCTACCAAAGACACTCCAGATGTTCCAACCGTAAACGACTTCATAGACTTGAAAGTCAGTCAGGTGTATCAAAAGTATATTGAAAACCATCCGCTGATTGACGTTGAAAAAGACCTTGGCTTATCGGCTCCATCTCTAACTGAGTTGGTTCCTTCATTCCGAAAAATATCCGACCCCGCCGTTCGCTCGCTCCAGCTGTCTCAGTGGAATCCTCCTCCACCTCAGCTAAAGATCAAGGGCGATTTGCTCTATCTGCACCTTGTTACCCTGGAAGGAAAAATATTCCACATCACCGCCACTGTTTCGGGATTCCATGTCTCAAATTGTTCAACTGATAGATTTGATCCTAGTCCTAGAAAAATCAATGGAAAGATTTACAAGAACTCGTCTCTTTTACATCTTTTGACATCTCTCTCTCCCGCTATTGCCAATCACTTGGCGGCTGTTGCTGAAGCTGATAAAGAGATATCGGTTCTTTCTGTTGCAAGAGCTACAAATTCTTTCCTCGCAAGCCCTTGGCAGGTTCGTGCTACTGATTTGTCTTCCTCAAACACCCCTGACTTGGCTCGTACTCAGGAGCTCTTGAATTCCAACCGCCTGGATAATGCTGACATTAGTTCAAGTGCTGCTCGCGATTGGAACGAAGATTTCCAGGCCACTAGAGAACTGCCTAAAGTCGACGAGGAAGGCCACAATAGTATCCATGATCGAGTTCTTAGAGAGCGACTCTTGAACAAACTCTGCTTTGATTTTGCCGAGGCGGCCGTCAAAGGGGCCATCGCCATCGTTAATGGCGATCTTGTAGCACTGAATGCTAACGAAAAACGTGAAGCCCAGATCTTCTTACAAAATGGCATTTTCTATTCGTATGGGGCCGATGGTGTTGGAACTTTTGCTGACCAGGGTGGCGATGACGCTGCTAGAATCGCAGCTGCAAAGGACGTGGTGGGTGTCAACTATATCACTCAATTAGATATTGACGGCCTTTGTCCTCTTTGTACTACAGTTGTAGATTACTGTGGTCGTCGTATTGTTGCTCAAGCCCCTGTGCCCGGCATTTTCCGAGAAACTGCTGAAGATACAAATCAAATTGTCTATGGTAGCATCGACAATGGCGAACAGATCGTCAATGATGAGAGCTTTGCTCCCCTGATGTCAAAGATTGCCGACGCTTGCCATGTTGCCCCTCACAAGGCTTACGACAATGAAGGTAACTCCAAAGAACTAGTAACTTCTTCTGAGGTCAAGGGTCTGCTGGGTACCGATGGTCGCAAATATGTATTGGATCTTTTCAGAATCACTCCTCCTGATCTGCCGTTTATTGAGCAAAATTTCAACCCTGAAAAGGACAACTCCTATCCACATGGCTTAGCAGTTCTTCGTCTCGAGGCTGTCGAGGAATGGTGGCAGTCCGGACTTCGTGTGAAATTCGCCGAACTCGAAGCAACCAGGAAGAAAGACAAAAGTGAAGACGGCGAAACTCCAGAGCCAACTGAGGAAGAGCTCAAAACTCTGCGTGCACAGGAAGAGGAAATCATTAGCGAGCACAGTAAATCAGTTAGATTCAACCCGGATATCCTGCTGGATTCATCAAAAGTCCCTGCTGAGGATGCTGAACAGTTCCGAAAGGACCAGGAAAAGGTCAGAGAAATCTCCAGATATGTCACTGACACTATCATTCCTCAGCTTATTTCCGACATTGCTGGATCTACTATTTCCGTTCCATTTGTTGGATCTCAACTTACTTCCACTTTGCACAAAAGAGGTATTAATATGAGATACTTGGGCCTGTTACACAAATTGACCGAACAAGCTGGCAAGCCACTCGAGACATTTAAAGTGTTGATTGTTCAGGAGGCCATAGCCAGATCTGTTAAGCATATCGTCAATCATTTAATCTCTCCTCTCCCGGCTACGATTGTTCCCTACGCTATTGTTCATTACTTTAATTGCCTGTTAGGCTTCAAAGTAAACAATTCTCCCGTTGCCGTTATTGATGAAAACTTGGCAGCCCTCTATCCTACTGCCGATGTTGAAGCCTTCACCAAATTGGATATTGCCACTGTTCGAGCCGAAATTGCTGATGAGGTTCTCAGAAGATTTCAAATCACTCTTGCTGAAGACTGGCCGGAGAAGCTTCATTTGCGACCATTGTTCAGAGAGGTCTCTATCAAGCTTGGATTGCAATGGGTTTCTGGAAATTACGACTTTGATAATAACAGCCCTGTTTCCAATGGCAAATCCAGCTTATTTGCTGATGCAGATCTTATCAACATTGTACCTGTTGTTAAGCACTCTACCTTTAGAAGTTTGATGGCTGAAGAGGCCCTTCACAGTGGCAGAGTGAGTGTTGCTGGTAATGAGCGCGAAATAGGATTAGAGTTGTTGGCTGAATCTTTATCTTTGCATGAGCAGGTCTATGGCGTTATACACCCTGACGTGGCCCGCGCTTATAGCCAAGTCGCTTTTATCTATCACAATATTGGCAAAGACAGTATTGCTGTTGAACTTGGACGTAAGGCGATTATTATCGCGGAAAGGACCCTGGGTGTCGACTCTGCAGAGACTATATTCATGTGTCTCAATCTAGCACTGTTCGAGCATACAAACCTGAATACTATTGGTGCTTTACAGATTGCCCGTCATGCGCTCAAGTATTGGAATGCAGTTTCTGTTCCTGACCATCCCGACAGTCTTACAGCCATGAACAATATTGCTACCATGTTACACAATATGAAGGCATATGCTAGCAGTCTCAAGTGGTATGAGGCCTGCATTGACTTGAGTTCCAAGATCTACGGCGAGGATAGCGACATGGTGGCTCAATTCTACTTTCAGATCTCAAGGCCACAAGTGTTCCTTAAGGAGTTCAAAGCTGCTGTTAACTCGATGAGAAAGAGTCATGAAATATTCCAAAAGAACAATGGTCCGGACAATGTCAATACCAAAGACTCTAAGCAATGGCTTGACCAATTAGTTCAAGCTGCTGTGACCGATGCCAAGATGCAAAAGTTCATGCCCAAACTGCAACAGGCTCAGCGTGAAATGGGAAGTTTGGGCGGTTTGGTCGAGTCTTATGAGACAAAAAACAGTACCAATAATGCTGCGACCAAAACCGGCTCTAAAAAGAAGAGTGATCTTGGTAATAAGAGTATTGATGAACTTATGAAGTACATCAATGGACCTTCTGGTAAGAATAAAAAATCCAAGAGAGCTAAAGCGGCCAACTAAAACCGCCAGTTCCTGGTGCTACATGTAAATAAATCATTTCAAAAATGTAAATATAATATAAATATAATGTAGATATGCTATTAGTATGTACAATGTGTTATAAATAAGGACCCCAACCGTGAAACATTTTGGACAGATTCACCGGAGAAGTCGCTTGCTGAATCAAGTACTCCACTTGACCAGAAACACTCAATGGAATGGATTCAGTCGCTCTTTTCCCTCGAATTTTATTGCGTATTGACAACAACGCCTGCTCTGGTGTTCTCGCCGCCGTCAAGCCATTTATCACTCTGGCCGGAGTCTGCATTGTGTTAGTCGTTTGAGAGAACAACTGCATAGTTCAGGTCTTACTCACCGCTTTCTTCTTTTTATGCGTAGACCAATCGACAATAGGATCGTGAAGAAATGTCTCCATGATAGTCATCAACATGTTCTCATTGTTTCTTAATAGGTTCAGTGTGACCTCTGAAGATCTTCGAAATGCCCCTTCGTATCCAGATATTCCACAAGCATCGACCATTTGATTCGTCAATCTGAAGGGGACACACTCCGGTTGTTCTAATTCAAGACCCTGCCCCAGTTAGTTACCTGTAGGTCCACACCACCCAAGGGTATCAATATCAATATACTCACCTTGTCAAATAGGCAATCGAAATCCACGTGAAGTACTCCACCGGAATTTCCTAGCATAAGGATGTTTTCCCCATGTCGGTCTCCAAGTCCAAGGATATAGCCTACCATTGACATAACAGCAGCTGAGCGAGAATAGTTTGTTCGGCTGGCCATCCAAACACTGGGTTCCGGGAACGTATCGATGAACCATTCTCCAAATACCGGGAAGTATTCGGCCACCAATTTCTTGAAATTGATGATACGCTGCTGATCTGACTCGGATGGAGATAGCATATCCTTAGCGTCAAGGTACTACACAGTCAGTGGTTAGTAATCACAAAACATCCCATCTCTAATTCATAGACAGCTTACCTGGATCTCAATGCCTTTTGTTGAGTAGTTATTTGTGATAATGCTTCGCATAGGGATCGCATTGTCTACCCATTCAATCAACCCACAATCTTCATTTAAAGGGGTCACTCGATAACCCGAGATTCTCAGGTGGCGAAGAGATGCTTCATTATCCTTCATCAGAAGCTTATCAATGGTTGTTGTGAAGTCCATCAGACGAGCATCTTTTCGGACGTCGTCATGAGGTTTACATAGAATCTTATACCGCAGGCCGTTGGTGGCATAAATCGTTATCCGTTTGGGCCGCTGTAGCGACGACTGTATATGGACCAGATCATTTATTCCTAATGGTTAGAGCAACATGCCACATATTCCAACCTCGGGCCCGCCAACAGCCAGAAAGTGCATGCGGTCAAATAAGCTACTGCTAATACACCTGTCCCACCTCTTCCCGGGTTTCTGCCTCTGGCGGCTGGGCGCTGCACAGACCTGTAGCTTCGCTTCGCTTGACTTACCATAAATATGAACCGTCTCTTGGAAAGGAGAATGGTGTTTCACTTCACTCGGTGTCGATGGGAGTGATATGTCCATTAACTGACGAACTGGAACCACCAACTTACATGGAACACAACTTGTGTCAAAATCGAGGTCGCTTGAAAGACTGCATGTGGCCTTGTTACGAGGCGGTACCCTGTTGCAGAATGCTATGAACACGCTCATTAGTTTCATTGCCGGGTTGAGAAGCTCTCGAGCGTTGGTGGACGACGGTCCCGAGTAATTTCTTGCCGACGCTCTTAGGCGATTGATAATGCGCTTTCCTCTCTCTTGCCTCCTTTCCTGCTTCGAGTTGACGACTGCTAATATGGACCATAACGCTTGCTGAGGATAATCCTTCGCGATGGCCACAATGATCATCTCAAGAGTATCGCAGACCTTGGAATCAGTGTGATTGATTCGGGACAACAACTGGGGAAGAGCCAAGTAGAACTATATACATGTTAGAATATAATTTTATACCACCAGAGCTGCCGTTTATACTTACCATATATGCAGGAATCTTTGTAGCCAATTTTCTAACATTGGTGTTATTTGCCTCTGCTGCTTCAATTCTTGCTTTTAATATTTTACTCCCATTACTAAAGTTTTTGACAGCAAATTTACCACTAACTGTTGCAAAGTCCAACCAAATGGTAATCAGCTTAGGCATCGTCTCATTAACATACTTGGCACCATACTGCAGTGAGCGACAGTACGCCTTAGCCATCAAATTGACTAACGAACCATCCAGATAAACATCTGTCCGCATTTCTTCAGACAGCGTCGTCTGGTAGTCGAAAATCTTGTTGTAATATCTTGCCAAATGATAGTATGCTTTTTCCCATTTTGGGCTTACAAAGGTTATTGCCTGATATTTGGTCAAGATGGTATCACTATCCGCTTGGTCAGAATAGTCGATCCATTTTGTATACAATAAAGCTGCCTTTGCTTCCGATCTGCTCACATTAGTTCGTTGACCGAATTGTTTGACATCCTTCAGAAATAGCGGATCTATAATACTTTCTAGCGTAGTGACAGCTTTTCTCTGCTCGCCCTGTTTCCACAATAATTTGGCATGCTCTACTTTGGCCAATGGACTCTTGTGAACCAGGGCTTGTAATGTGGCTCTTAGTGCTAGAGTCGGCTGGTCTTGTTTACGAGCATCATGAGCGCTACTGACCCATGTCATGGCTACTTCCTGTGGGGAAAAAACCAAGCCCGACACAGAGATAGCCGAACGTCGTAAAGCTAAAAGGTACCGACGGGAATCAAAATCGGGGCCTACAACAGCTAATCGCTTGTCCAACCGAACAGAAACATCTTCATGTCTGAGATCATCAGAAAAGGTGAAAATATAACACGCTAGGCTTCCAATACTTTCTAGATCAGCCAAAGCATGAAGCCTAACAAAGGCCTCCGTACATTGCCCGAGTGAAGTAATATAATTCGATGACAGGTCATTGACAACCTTTTCTCTCGCCCTAGCAATACGATGCTGCAGTTCATCTGCCCTTTTGTCTTTTAAAGCTAGTAGAGCATTTGCAACATTCGACTCGTAGGTATCATTGGTAGTCAAAGAAAGCCAATTTTCCAGGCTTGTCCATTTGCCTGACAACCATGATACTTCAATACCAAGACTTATCAGCTTCTCTGGAACCGGAGACCTGCCTGATATTAAACTATCCAAGCGGGTGAGTAGATCATCATATCGACCGCTTTCTTTCAAACAATTCACCATTTTTAGATCAGTGCTGAGATCCCATTGAGCGTTCGTACTGCTGCCAGTTCCAGCGTCATCTCTGCTCTCCAGCAGTACTTCATAGCACTCAAGAGCCTCATGCCACCGACCTGCTGTTTCGTACTGAAGAATTTGTTTATCCAAGCTCAGATTCGGTAACATGGTGGTTATACCGTCAAAGGCGTCTGGGTCATCTATACTGGCATATATTTCCTGGAACTTTGAATAGATAGCATGAACATTTTCCGATGGCATCTTGGGACCATCTTCTCTTAGATGCTGCTCCCAGTACATAATAGCACGTGGAAACGACTTACAGTCATAGGAACGCTGGGCCATAAGATCAGGTGTAAGCTGTTTCAAAAACCTGTCAATGATGTTCACGGGATCTCCTTGTTGAGTTGCGTATGTGCGATGGTCACGGCTCGAGTTTTGTTTCTTGATAGCTCTCATCCATTTGTTAAAATAATCAACAATTGTGAATATTCGGCGATGAAACTGGCCAATGTCGTCAAAACTTTGCGATGGAGTGTTGAGGATTGCAAAGATTTCCTCCAGCATGGACTTGCGATCATCATCCGTCCCACCTATAGCGACGTTCAAAGCAACATAAGGCAGCACAAAATCGAACAAGGACTGAAAATGATCTCTATCTCTAACCATCTTTCGACAAACGCTGAAGATTTTATCAGCATTTGCTCCTTGGGCTTTGGACATTAAACTGTAAGTAAATGCTTGAAGCCAACGCGAATACGGCATGTTGGGATCGAATATTGGTCTCTTTTCACTTGGCGGAGGTGGAGGAGGTGCTGAATACCGCGTGGAGAGCAAAGGAATCAGATACGGCCTTGACTCGACGGAAAACTTCTGCCATATATCTGGTGGTCCAGATCGTTTTAACACTGCTTCGGTAAGGTTACAGAACTTCAAGTATTCCTGGATCCCATAGGCAAGAAACATCTGTACACTGGGATCGGTAGATGCCTTGAAAGAGCGAATCAGAAATTCATCAATCATTTTAGATACAAAGGCAATGCTTTCTCTTGCTTCGTCAAAGTTATGAAGAACGACCAGGTCCTCATGTTCAGGACTAACATCAACTTTATGACGGTCAATAGCACCGATCAATCCTAAGCATTGAGAGCACAGCAGGGGAATATCAGTGTTTGAGGATCTGAACTTGAAGATAATATTCAACAAGGAGCGAATTGCATTTTTCACATATTCAAGCAGTTTTTCCCGATTAAGACTCACCTGGATTTCATCTTGGTAATCGAGAAGCAGTTCACATAATTCTTGTACGGTCTGTCTTACGACATACTTGTTTTCATTATAGCTTCGTTGAACCAGCTGATTGAGAAAATAATAGAAATGCGAAACACCTTCAAGTGTTGGATAGAACTTTTTCAGGGCTTTGTTATATTCCTGAAATTCCGGAATGCCCCCTAATGATGGTGTGCCTTTGCTGGCAATGATTTCCGGTAGCTGTGAAGACTTACTAATCACAATATACTCAATCATTCGTTGAGCATCCTTTCGAGCGGGCGGTAAAAGATCGGGCCATTTCTGTACGACGACACAAAACGTCAAGTCAAGAATCGATCCCAGATCTTCAACTTGATCAATCATTATATGCCATGCTTGTAAAGCAGCCTGCTGGAGCTCACGGGCATCCAAGGCGGATTGTAGAAATGCACATATCTGAGGGATAGCACTTGAAAGGCTATCCCCAGAACATCTCATCATCATAGATATTCCTCGTAGACACTGTAATTTGATTGTATACGATTTTTTACCGGAAAGGTTGCGAACAGTATCTGAAAATTGGGCCACAAGCTGCAGAACATGGCCTTCATTGAATAAGGCTGCAAGACTCGCTGCGCTGGCGGGACAATTGAATTTAAGAGCACCCAAATATTCCAGAGCGTATCTGATACGAGACGCTTTCCGATTATCATCATAATCGTTGCAGTATACTAATCGCTCAGCCTTGGAGCCCTTTTTTGTTCTGGCGGTCAATGTGTCGGAAATGTCGAACCCAGTCACTCCGTCAGGACCTATTCCGGGAGACAACTTTAGGAGTTCAAATGAAAGACCCTGGATATTTGGACTGATGACATCTGAGAATTCGACGATATTGAATGATGGGTCGGCATCTAACCAACGATTTTCAGCAAACGCTTCAGGTCTGGAAACATCTTGCGTTAGAAGAACCGCTAGGATCACGGGCACATGATCTAGATAAATCTTTTTGGCGGTAGAAGAACATGCGCTTGCAATAAGTTCGACTGCATTGTACTTCTTTGCCAATACTAGATATGGGATCGTGAACGAAGTGGTTCTTTGAAGAAAATCGTCTGTAGAGATGTGCAATAGTTCCGAGAATCTGCTCAGCAGAACTCGATTTTCAACCATCTGTTTTACAATCATGACGCTTATAGTCGACCAAAATGGTGTACATAACTGCCAGCAGGTCAATTTCTTGGCCTTGGCAATTCCGTTCAGTTCGTGATATGCAACTGAACTATGAAATGCATTTGTGGAACCCAAGTATTCGATTAGCCTCATAAGAACGAAGTTTAACCTGTCTCCCTGGCAGAACTTGGCTAATTGCCCCCATGCCATTATGGTTGTTTCGAAAAGATAGGGATCGATTTCGAAATTGACAGAGGACAGAAATTTAAAGATATTATCAGCGTGTAGGTTGGACTGAGGCTCTGGCACAGTGATGAAACATGGCAAGATTCTTGTACAAGCAACGCGTATTTCTCGAGAGGTACTTCGAAGGCAAGCTATTAACCATATTCCTAGATCAGACTTATTGTCAAAGGTAAAATCAGGACAGAAGGAGCAATATATTCGCTTCATTGCTGCAAGAGTCTCCAAACGAAGATTAGCATCCTCCTGGAAATGATCAGAATGAATAAGAGCCACAAACAGTTGATAAAAGCCTTCGTAAGCAGACACTCGATCAAAGTCCAACACCGGCGTCTGTCTGTCACACACACGACATTTATTCAAACCCGGGATGTACGATTCAGCCAGGATACAGCCAAGTTTTCCGAGACAGCGAATAATTATAAGCTTATCCGGGGTCGGCAAAAATGCAAAAGATTTGGAACTAATGAAGGAAATGATATCTTGGATTGAAGTGGACGAGAACTGATCCTGGGCTGATTGAGGAAGTGTCTGCAGTACACGGCAGTCGGAGAATGCCAAGTCAAACTTCTGTTGCGTCGATATATCACTAGAAACTGTGCTTTGAGATTTATGCTGAGACATTAGACTAGAAAGTTGGCGTGAGGGTGATGATGAGCTTACAAGCAGGTCTGCCAGATTCTGGAGGTGAGCATGTGAAAAAGAGAGTAGTCTCCAAGCTGTCGTGTCAGACGTAGCCTTTGTTTCTGTCAAGTTGACCACTTTGTAGAGGTTCGTGGACTGTCGATCGTCAGCGTCGTAGAGAAACGAGTTATAAAACCTATTAAGAAACGGCATCAAGTCAAAAGACAAATCACGTTCGTGCAGTAAAAGTGACAAGGCAAATTCTGAACAGCAGATATCCAATTCACTACCGCTAAGTAATTGAAAGGTCGGTGGGTCGAGTATCAACCTAGCTCCAGCATTGGCAAAATCAGCCACAAACTTCTTATGATTGGGAAGCATGATTGCCTTTGAGCATACTGACCAGTAAGAGCGGAAGATTTGCTCCATGAGTCCCAAGTTAACCCCGTTTATGTTCTGTAGCTCTTTTTTGCCGGCGACCATCAAAACCATCATTTGTTGCCATAAACTGTCAATGTACATAATCAATCTTAACATGCCTGCGCTTGTCAGAATGATTGATTCAGAACTGGACGCACCCTCGGCGTCTAGTAAAGATCTGATGATAGCCAAACAGACCAAAATAGCTCTAAAAGTATCATTTGGATCATCAACGCCACCGTTTCTGCCTAATATCGCTAGCTTTTCTTTAATGACAACTCCTAGATATTTCCTAAATACAGTCAGCTTATTCCAAGACTGAGATCCCGAAGCGAGTCCCATTAAACATGTCTTTATAGCCCCCACGGCTCTGTCACAACAGGTTTCCATTCCTGTTGCTGCCAGTACCTCAATCACCTTTGATGTAATCCATTTGCCCATATAAACAGCTGGTTCGGTTGGATCACCATATGCAGTAGACATAGTAACCACGACATCTGGCACCGCGTCCATCACTGACTCAATGACCTTTAAACTGTCTTTTACTAAGCAATATGTTAGGTCGGATGGCAAAACACACTCGACAAGTTTGTTAGTACTCACCCAGTTGTACATTGCCGTCTCGGTGTGAGTCAAGTCCTTTTCCAATTACCGTCAGCAGCTTCACAGAAGTCTGGACATTTTTGAATATTTCCATGAGTCCGGTTTCATCGGTAGAATCGAGTACCTCTTTTATCAGCTCTGCCAACACTGTCTTGTTGGACAGAGCCGACTCGGGTTGTGATAATAGATCCTGGACATTGCTTCTGGACATGTCACAGATGTACTAATCGTGCTACGACAACGACAACGACTTCCCCTGCCGGTTCCTCTGGTGTGAATCTGAGAGTGAGAGCTAAAGACCAGACTTGCAGTCAAAGATCAAAACAATCTGGATCTGACAATCTCCGCTGATCTGCAGACATTATCTTTCAACTAATTAATTAGCTTCGCGAACCAGGCGCGATGCGCGTCGCGAGCCGTGCATCACCAGCAGCTGGCGAGAAGTATTTAAGAGAGGAAGACGACAGAGAAGCCGAACGCGAAGTCGAAAGTTGATTGTATCTGGTGAGCTGATGTGTACCTATTAATCAGGCCATGCTTGGGCATAGAGAACATCTAAGTAAGGTAGAGAGTAGCGGTCCCCGCGCATAGAGCAGCGTTTTCGGCGTTCCCGGCGTATTCTGGCTGGTAGAATAATCCCGTGAACTCACAGACTATAAAACCAGTGAACGATTGGTATGGGCAAGTCGTGGGATAATTGCTGGTTCTCATCTTTACACATTTAATATGGCTGTAAATAACAAGCAAATAGTATACATATAAGCAGGCGGCGGTGCGCAAATCGCCGGTACAAGCCGCAAACCGTAAAACTTACCACGGCAGTAACAACAATATTGATGATTCACCCGTCAAACACTCTCAAATTGCTCTCATGAACGCCACCGCATTCCTATTCATAGACATCTACTCCTCTTCAGGTCCACTGCTCACTGCTCACTGCTCACTTCTCACTGCTCACTATACACCCCGCAGCCCCGCAGCTGCACAGTCACCGAAACAGACGACTACACATCATGCATAGGCCAACAGGGGCAACAAGTTTTCCACATGCGGTTCGCCCCACCGTTTGCATCTAATGGATGGTTATAGAAGCATGTCAGGTGAACATATATCTGGGCGAGGAAAAAAAAACCTACTGCCGTACGAGCCAGGTAATAATAATATATAAGATAGGAAATTACCTCTCATTCGGTTCTACGGCCATTGATTACGAGCCAATTGGAATAAAGTGAGTCAAGCAGGAGAAGATGAGAAGAGTTACTCATGAGAAGAGCAAATTTCAATTGAGAAACTCACTCTATGGCGACGAGCAGATCCGAATCGGCGTCGCCAGCACAGCCACTAACATCTTCAGAAACAAATGTCAATTAAACCACAAGAGTCGAGATTCAAGACCGACGACGGTGTACAACTTTACGTTAAAAAATGGCTAGTGCCTGAGGGAACCCCGTTGCGGGCCAAGATCCTCTTTAACCATGGGTTTTCCGAACATATGGACGTCTATGACCATTTTTTCCCGGACTTTGCCGCTAGGGGCTATGAAATTATTGGCTATGATCAACGAGGAGCAGGCCATACTTCTCCATTAAAGAAGGACTTTGGGAACACTAATGAATATTATGTGTTTAACGATTTGGAAGAATTATTGACCAGTGAACTCGAGGGCTACAAAGGAAAGTTTTTCATGTGGGGCCATTCAATGGGTGGAGCAATCACTTTGAACTATGCTGTCAAGGGCCAGAAACGTGATCGAATCGATGGTTATATTGCCAATTCACCACTGGTTGAGGTACACCCCAGGACTCAGGGGAACCCGATTTTGGTGGCCATAGCTCCATTGATTTCCAAAATCTACCCCAGTTACAAGTCAAAGGTTAGTATTAACTATGACTATTTGACTGATGACAAGGAACGAGTCAGTCAATACAAAAAAGACCCTCTTCGTCTTGGATATACCACTGCTGAACAAGCAATTGGGTTCTTGACCAGAGGCAAGCGTCTTCTCAACTCTGTCTTTGTTGACAAATTTGTTGACAAGCCGGTGTTGGTGAGTCATGGTACTGGTGATTATGTTAATAACTACGCGTCTACAGAGAAGTTTTTCTCGTTACTCAAGGTATCTGACAAGGAATTCAAGACATATCCAGACTGGCCTCATGATCTGACTAATTTGACTAAAGAAAAGCGAGAAAAGCATAGAGATGATTTGTTGGAGTGGTTAGATAAACATTCTGAGGGAGGTCAAGCCGCCATCACGAACGAGCCACCAGTAGCTGAAGCTGTCGCTTTGCCGGAAGCTGCTGCTAAGGAGGAAGAGATAGCAAAGAAGGAATCAGAACCGGTACCAGAGGCAAAGGAAGAAATTGCCCCGACTTCAGAAACTGTCAAAGATGAAGCTGAACGAAATGCAGAGGGTATTGAAGAGCCTGTACAGGGGGCCGAAGTTGCGAAGCCTGTCGAAATCGCCGAGCCAGAGGAGACGGCTCAGGAGCCTGTGGAGGCCGATGAGCCTGTGAAGAGTGAGCCAGAGGAGCCTGTCCAGGGGGCCGAAATTGCTGAGCCAGAGGAGACGGCTCAAGAGTCTGTCGAGGTCTCTGAGCCAGTGAAGAGTGAGCCAGAGGAGACAGCTCAAGAGTCTGTCGAGGTCGCTGAGCCGGTCAAGACTGTCACCGAGCCAGAACAGGCGGCTCAAGAGCCTGAAGAGGTCGCTGAGCCGGTCAAGACTGTCACCGAGCCAGAACAGGCGGCTCAAGAGCCTGAAGAGGTCGCTCAGCCTGTCGAGGTCACTGAGCCTCTCAAGACTGAGCCAGAGGAAAAGGCTCAAGAACCTGCCGTGGTCGCTGAGGCCGACTCTGAGAAATCTTCGCCTTCACCCACACCCTCACCCACGCCTACGCCCACATCCGCCGGCCATGATGGCGAAAAGAAAAACAAGAAAAAGAAGAAGAAGAAGGGCAAGAAATAGATGCTATTTAGTAACCTGTAATTAATCCCGTACATAACGTGTTTACCAACATGAGAGCCGTGCGCGATGCGGCAGATCTGCTATACTGGACTGGCAGAGCAAAGCCCTTGATTATATTTCAACATCAGATATGTTAAAGGCGAGCAGAGCAAAGAAAAAGAGCAAGGACATAGCACCCGTGACAGCTCAGGATCATTTGAGCACTGGGGTTTCTGAGGAGGACCATGGAGACAGATGGATTGGGTCAGGAGACGCAGCCAAGGCATTGAGATTCTATCAAGAAGCCAACAGACTGTACCAAAGAGCCATATCGCTGGATAATGGCCAGACCTGGATCAGTAAAGATGCTATCTACAATATTGCTAGAATGCAGTATATGATTTACTTGAGAATCGTAAAGACAGGTCTACTGCCGGAACTGGCACCGTCGCTGTTGCCAGAGACTGATCCAGACTCATCCGTGATAGTAAACAGTATCACCAAAGTAGTGGATACTCATGAAAAAGCCCTAAATGCATTACAATTGGCATCGGCAGATGTGGGTATCGATCTGTTGTATAACTATGCCCAAGTCTTGGTAGAGGCTGGTGAGGAGACCGAAGAACCAGAGTGGTTGATCCGGGGCGCTGAGATGTTTGATCGAGTTCTTGTTTTTCAGATTGCGAGATTCACATCTGCTGATGGGTCAAACGATGACGACGACATGAATGTCGATGAGTCTGATGAGGACCAAGAGGAATCTAACGAGTCAAAGATAACTCCGTCGATTCTCCTCGATACACAGCTTTCGTTGTTACAGTGCCTCACCGACTTGATCGAGTTGTCGAGAGACGAGAAATGTCCCGAAAACGTACTGGCCCAGATCAAACTCGCAAAGGTCAAGGCGACCGAACTACACAATCAGATCCTGGATCTTGTTAATAATGCGGCGACTCCTATATCGTCGAACCTGAAAGATGACTGTTTAGTGTCGATTGCGAAATATAGAGCCTCCTTGGCAGTTTCGCTTGATGAGCTAATATCCATCTGGTCGGACGAGCATCTGCCCAATACACCGCACCGCTATCTTTCACAAGCAGACAGTTATCTGGATATGCAGGAGGTTGTACCATCCAACAGTTCTGACGAGACCACGCACTCGGTTCTGTGGAAATCGTACTCATTGGCAGCGTCGGTTCTATCTAAAGCGCCAATACCGCCCGATACTCCGGTCCTGGTCAAGCGGCGCATCCTGCTTGTGCGAGGAGATGTGGACTGGCTCCGGTCACAGCTCAACACGGCGCCCGCACTCAAGAACCGCGACGTACTCAGGCGCAATGCCAAAGCCTACTACCAAAATTGTATCAACGTGCCATCGCTGGCGCATGATCTTGAGAACGAGCTTGTGGTGCGTGAAGCGAGCGCGAAAAGGCAGCTTCTCGACGGCATTCCACCCGAGCGCATTACCGTCCGTACGATAGACAAGATTCTCCACGACATGAACGAGCAAGGGTTAGAGGTGTAAGGCTGCTCCGTTGGCGTCCCTACCCATATTTTTGTAAACAAATGAGCATATGATATTTCAGATAAGCATGACAGGATCCGTTTTCGGGGACGCTCCCCGCGCCCCGCGGCCGGCCTGTGGGGTATATATGGGGTGGTGGGGAGACACGCAACAACTAGATTTTCCGCGGGTAAATGCGCCTGCCCGGGTAAAAGGCCGATAACCCCACTGCAGAAACCACCCTCCCCTGCCCGCTCGCGGAGCGAGCGCAACGGGTCCGGGCAGCGCCCGGCCGCCGGAGGCATTGCCCCCCCTCCCGCCCAACCATCCTGCCC
>JAJMIG010000063.1:0-62666 GCA_030583365.1 Sugiyamaella japonica
CTGGGTACCGGGGGGTCCCTGCCCTCCGCGAAGCGGAGCCACGGGTCTGGGCAGCGCCCAGCCGCCGGAGGCAGACCGGGGACAGGAAAATAAAAAAATAAATCATCAAACAAACACAATAACACAGATACTCGCTACGACTTGACAACGGCGATGGGCACGACAATGACGATGATGAGGATGATGACGCCGCCGACCAGACACATGCGCATCTTCATGTCCTTCCACCACATCTGCTTGCGCACCCGGTTGGCGCCGCGGCGGAACCCCTGCGCAGACACTGCCAGGTTATCTGTCTTGTCTTGTAGCGAGTCCAGGCGCTCGCCTCGCTCGGCGACCTTGTTGACATTCTCACGCATGATTCCGACGGTATTATCGATTTGCTAGCATGGTTAGGTGCGAAGGGGAGAAGGGGAAGGGGGGCTCTTGACAGTATAAAGCACTTACCGCTTGAATGGCAGCCGTCTTCGAGCCGCCTTCCTGAGGGGTTCCCGACTGGGGGATATATGGATCATATGGCACGCTGGACGACATGTCGGATGGTGATAGTTATGGGTTCTTAGGGGCGAAGGCGATAGGGCGAGGGCGAGTAGTAGTAGGCTTGGAAATCAGATACAAATACCACTAAAGGGACTAGAAAATCACCAGTTTAAAAGCCCTGATACTGTGGAATGGGAAAAAGGCACTTTGAAGGCACACGGTTAGCTAATGATCAAGGCAAAGCTGACAGCTAGGAGGAGCGGAAGAGAGGTGATTGCCTAGACCGACCAACTCCCAAATGCCAAGTATACGAGGCAGTCCAGCCGCACCTCCGGAGCATTAGAAAGTCAGCCGTAATACGACTTGTAGTACTACTATTACCTCTAGTACTTCCTCATACGACAGATATTCTCTACTCCACTCCACTCTACTTGGTGGAATTGTGAAGCTCTAGTCGAATATTACTATCGCATGTCAGGAAGACAGCCACTCAATAAACTCATCAGACAGATGTCGTCACTGCAGTTTACGGTCCCTGAGACGCCGACGGCAAGAATCATCTCTGAAAAGATCACGTCCAGCCTCAAGCCAGATCATTTGGAAATTTTTAATGATTCGTCCAAACATGCTCATCATGCTGCCATGAGAGGCTCGTCGAATATCACCGAGTCGCATTTCCGACTGGTGATTGTATCTGGCGCTTTTGAAGGCAAGTCTGCTCCGGCAAGACACCGGATGGTCTACGACTTGTTGAAGGAAGAGATGAGTGCTCCTAATGGAGTTCACGCTTTGCAACTACAAACAAAGACTCCTGCTGAGTATGACAAATAGCATAGCCGTGTAAGAGGTGTGGATGACTGTCCAGCCGGGTAGTGTAAATAATTGACTGGCATACAACATGACATGCGAAATGATATGCGATGACATAGAATGGGGGTAACGGTCACATGAATCCGAATCATGGGTTACTACTTGACCAACTATACTACCGGTTGGTTCTGATTCTGACTTGAACGTGATGAATAGTGATAATAGTGATACAAGAGACTCTGTTGATGTCGCCATCGTTGGTGAGAAGGGGCTTTTTGGGAACGTTGTACGGAACGTGGTGCCCTCGGTCTTTGACACCCTCCGTATTGCATGGCTCGCTGCTTCGTTTGGTAAAACTGCCAGATCAAGACTGGGCAGGAAACAGCTTACGTCGGTGTCAGTATCTGAGCTGTGTTTGGTTCTCGGTAATGCATCCAACTCGTACATGAGTCTTCATCTGCTGTCGAGTCTGTTTTGTGGAATCACCCTCGTGTACCGGTGTCAAGTGGGATTTCTAATGTCAGACAGCATTGGCCTCAATAATTCAATAAATATAGCAAGAGATCAAACTATACAGCCATTGGATATAAAGTCACGAAAGTAAGCACAGACTGGCAGCCACTACAGCATCTGATTTTGTTACTAATGAATAACCACCCAGATCACGACCTAGTATTATGATGGCAATAGATCCTAATATGATGATGTTCCTACCGGATCTGGTAGGGGCGTTGCCGCTGATGGACGAGGATGCACCATTGTTGTCATTTATTGACGGTTCTAGCAGTCCAGAATCTCGCAGCTCTCCTGCAACTCCTACAGTGGCAGATGTCGACCTTTCTTTGAACCGGCTTCGCTCGAGCTACGACAATGACGACGAAGACGACGACCTGATAGAGGGAGATCCCGGAGTATACTTTAACGACCTCGGTGAAATTGTACCCGTTGCCGAGGGTGATGTTTTACCAACTGGTGAGCACACTCTACCATACAGCGATGATGCTGATAATGTGGTGGAGCTCGAACCGATTTCCACACAATCCAATAAAAGACGGTTTCGGCCTATAAAGTTTGATCCCGAGTGTGTTCTTTCGGATGAGCAGATAAGAGACAATGATTTGAACTA
Source organism: Sugiyamaella japonica (assembly GCA_030583365.1). NCBI lineage: Eukaryota > Fungi > Ascomycota > Dipodascomycetes > Dipodascales > Trichomonascaceae > Sugiyamaella > Sugiyamaella japonica. The sequence goes on from JAJMIG010000063.1 coordinate 2,417, forward strand.
TATCGCCAACATGGAGCATTGCCGTAAGCGTAGAATACTGTCCAGGAGACCAGCGGTTGAAGGTATAGGACTTGCCGGTGTTTGTTTGCAGGTCATTGGAGAGCCCTTTTCGAGAATCATTGCTCGAGATGAAGAATTAAAGAATACCAAGCTCAGCGGCATTGGCTCGAATACCATTCCGACTACTCCTCCTCCTCCTCCTCTTGCCCATGGAGATGGTAATAATCCAATGACAGCGTTTCTGAGAAACAGCTACAGTAATAGACCCGGTCTCATCAGCAGAGCCAGTAGCATTGAAGTCGGTAGAGCTGCCAGAGGTAGATTATCCAGCAGGGCGTCATCAGGAGTGTTTTTCACCAACAGGCACTCACCGACTGCTCTGGTCGGCGACGACGAGCTGTTGTATAACAGTAATACCGACTTTTTTTTGGGAAGCGACTTTGACGAGTTTCGGTCGTTCCATGATCCATCTGATGACGACGACGACGACGACAACGACGAATCCGCTACCATTGTATCAGTGGACGCCGAAGCACTCGATCTGGCCGAGCATCTCAAGCAGTCTCTTGACACTGCTCAGCAATGTGCCTTTTCTCAAGTGTTTACCCAATGTTCCAAAAAGGAGGCAGCGGTTTCATTTCTTCGTGTACTGTGGCTTGCAAGCTCCGGCTACGTCAAGCTGGGCCCGGGGGCCGTCCGTGGCGATATTTATATGACCTTCAGGTGAATGATTTGTTTAACTTTTTTTAGGAATACATCACTTTTTTTTGCAAAAAAAATATACAAATCTTCAAACTACTAAATTCGTTAACACTAGGAATAATTAATAATCTAGTTGGCCTTAGCAACAGCCTTGTGGACAGCATATCTTTTCTGCTTCTTGAGAATGAGAACCTGGAATCTTTCAAAGTCAGTCAACTCTCTTCTTCTAGTTCTCTGTGCAATCTTCTTAGCCCATGACGAGGCAGCCCATTTGGCGTCAATGTCGGCGGCCTCCCATTGTTTGGCAACGGCCTTGGAGCCGGCACTGAGAGGAAGCTTGGCAATGACGTGAGGGGTTAAGACAACGTGTCCAAGAGCAATAGCTTGACGTGGCACACCAGTCTTGGGACCATCAATGAGGACCTACTCATGTTAGTAATTGTACGGTGCTATGGGGGTAGCGTGGTGGTATTATAAGTAGTAGTAGATCAACAGTAGCTAGACGTTTCGTTCCGTATGAACAAATGATAAAGTGATGCTGATAATAATATGACATGATTCATCAATCTTTCATCTCTTGATATGTTGAGGATTCATTCAGAGGACTACCAATGTCTCTTTACTCTTGCTTTCTGCTCCGCGGTTTCGCTGTTTCGCTGTATCGTAGTTTCTTTGTTTCACCACTCGCTCATTCAATCCACATCCACCGCACTCTACTACTTCCTCTACTACTCCCACTCCCACTACCACTACCACTTCTCTCATTACTTACTCTCTTGTGGTCGACAATCTCAACAATGGTAGCAAGCTTACCAGCATAGTCGCCCTTGGAAATAAGGACAACACGGCCAAGCTCAACAAATCTCCAGTTGGCAGCCTTAACAGTGGTCTGTGTCGACATCTTTGTGTATTAATGTGTGTATTGAGGATTAACGGATCCGTCTCTTGTCGAACTGATGATGTCGATATTGAACTTGGAGTCGGTATTGGCGATGAAATTGTTTGAGTCGGTTGGGAAGTGAGATGCGCGCCAGTGCCTACGCGGTTGGGATATTGGAACGGTTATGAGGGAGATACAAGTGACTTGTATTACTGTAATAGGCAATCCGAAAAGCAAGAGGTACCTAACCCTGGAAGAACTGTTAGTGAAGTTTAACGTGAAGTTAGCATGAACATGAGATGGTAGTAATAATACCCACTCAATACCCAGACGTTTATAGCCTTGATACAATGATTCTATAATTCAATTCCTGATGTATAATATACTATTCGGTGAGTATAAATCAGCCTAATTCCTTCACACAATGATGATTATAATTTGCGATTGAGGGGCCAGTGATCTGGATATCGCCTATCCGCTATAGACGCTGGTCAAGATGCGAACAAATATTGAGTCTGATAATGTGTAGTGCGAAAGAATGGATTGGCTCTCAGCTGTACGGAGAATTTGGGGTGAGCGAAGCCTTGCAAAACTCCTAGCTACTCCAGCGAAGCTGGAGCTACGGGTCTGGGCAGCGCCCAGCCGCCAGAGGCAGCGCGCCATGACCCGTGGTCGTGTCGTACACACGAGTAACTAACAACCGACAGACGCATATATAAATCACATAAAAATTAATTCTCTAGTCTACTTTGTTTGTTTTTTCTAATCTAATGAGTGTCTTCCAATAACTATACAGTGGTGTCTGTTTATGGTCGGTAGTCGAAATAAATAGAAAATAATTGGATAAATGGCAAACGCAGCTGTCGCGGTCAATAAAATGTATTTGTTGGTGGCGGCGGCGGTGGAGGCGGGCCGTACCAGTACTGGCCAGGCATTCCCATATTCATTGGCGGCATGTTCTGATTGTACTGTGTATATTTGTTTCGGACAGGCAACGGTTGTGAATACTGGCCATTTGCATTCAACACTGGATGAGCCATGGGCGCAGGCGGTGGAACCCCATATGGATTTGCAAACGAGCTAGGCATTTGGCCAGTGAAGTTTTTGCGCTGTTGTGATTGTCCATTTGTCCTCTGGACTGTAAACGGAGCCTGTCCAGGTCCATACATGGCATTGTTATTATTGTTATGATTGTGGGTGACAGATGTTGACTGTAGAGGTGGCTGCTGACGGATCTGAGAAGATCTACTAGGTCCAGAGCCAGAGCCAGAGCCAGAACCAGATCCAAAAAGCTGTGAAGTTGCCAATCCATACTCTGACTGTTGGTGTATAACCTGAGGAATGGGGTTTGGAGGCGATTGAGAGCTTTTGCTATTGCCAGCATTTTCAAAAGTATCGTCCGATGGACTGGTCTGATCGTTTTCAACACCAGTGGCAGTGGTCGCGTTCGTGGTCGTGGCAGCGGCCGCCGCTGCTGCTGCTGCTGCCGCAGGATTGACCGCACACATCCAGATTCTAGTCTTGTAAATTCGGAAAAGCTCTCGTACCAAATCCCGGAAATCAATGCGATGAGTAGCAGAATAGAAAAATGTCAGTTTACGGCGATCCCACTGGTACTCGGAATCTATTACACTCATATCCAGCCCCTTTTCTTTCACCTTATGAACACACATGGCAACAGCCTTTTCTTCATCAGACTGTTTACTGGTAATCTGTTGAACCTCATTACTCTGAGCAAATCGCAATATCTGTTTAGGTATCGACGTGCCAGGACCAGAAGAAGATCCAGAATTAGTACCAGGCATGGTATTTGGATTATGTTGAAGAATGGCTTGCTGTTCTTGATGGCGAATATATTTCAACATACCTGCTTCTTCGGTCGTCACGCCTTCTTTAACCACTTTCCCTAGATCTCGGCCTCTATCAGCATCGACAATAACGAGATCATTCACATGGACAACCAATCCAGACGTATCGGGGATGAAAAACACATCGATTCTACCGGCTTTGAACTGAACAAAGTAAAGTTTTTTGCTTGGCACTGATATCAAAGACGCCAGATTAGCTGGGGTAGCATTTGCCAAAGTTGGGGAACCCGAAAGGATCGACGAAGGTGACAGTGAACCTGGCGAGTTCTGCTGCTGTTGCTGCTGACCAAGAATCGACTCGGATAATGTATTGCGACCCAATCTATCACATGAAAAATACTTTTCAATCGCATCCGTGTAGGCGAGTTTAGGAGGACTGTTTGGAGCCTGAATATGTAGTTTCTGGATTTGGCCTTCAGTGGATGTTACAGGCGACGATGGTGTTGGCTGCTGCTTCTTCTGCTGTTGCTGTTGCTGTTGCTGTTGCTGTTGCTGTCGCTGGCGCTGCTGCTGCTGCTGATTCTCGGTGGTATAATGCTCGCCAGCATACGAATGCCTTCTAGAACCTGTTCCGTTGTCTGACACTGCTCCTCCAGAGTTGAACCACAAACTAGGTACATTCTGATAATGAGAAGACGATTCCTGACCAATGGCTCCGTATACCAAGGACAAGTCCTCTTGATCTACAGTGCCACTATTCTCATAGTCGTCTTCCTCATTAAACGAGCCAAGTAATCTGTGCGAGCCTTGCTGCTGCTGCTGTTGTTGTTGCTGATGATGGTGATCATTGGAGAAACTCAGCGATCGAAACGTCTTCTTCTGACTAGGAGGAATAGGAGGCAGGCTGAATTCTTCATCTACAGGAGACTGTTGATCTTTCCATAATGGAGCAGGCAAGGTAGGAGAGACGGTAGTTGGAGCTGGTGCCGTGGTCGTGACGGTTACCGAATCAGATCGAATTCTTAACCATCTATCCATATCAATACTAAAAGGGTGCAAATTGGGATTTGAAGTCGCGGCAGAAAGTCTCGGCATATCATGAGAGCTGGAACCTTGTGGATTCTGGACACCTGGCACGGTTGCACCGTTGAACACATCTGCCAGGTCTAAAAATCGTGGTCTAGAGGAAAATTCAGCAGCATACGAAGGTCTTCTTGATGAAGCAGCAGATAAACCGCCACCGCCACTGCCGCCACCACCACCACTGCCATTCGCAAGAGGGCCATTTGCAACGGCTATTCCGGAAAGAAAGTCCGATGCAAACATGGACTCTCTTCTTGGTTCCTGAAGAAACGTTCTGGAATTTGGGACTTGAGAAAGGAAAGAGTTGCCAGCAAAACCCAACTCAAGAAACGATTTGCTATTGTCATTCTCATCATCACCGACAGTATTGGCAGCTGTAATACTACTACCAGCGGTAAACGTTGTCGTGCTTTTAAGACTGTCTGTGCTATGAGCAGAGGAATTTGATCCACCCCCATCAGGGTCCTGGAATTCCATCTCCATTGTTTCTATCGATTATGTTGTCCTTTTTCTGTTCTTTTCGTGTCGTTGGGAATGTTTCGTGAAATTTGTATCTGTTGTATGTCTATCTATGTCGTTCACTAAAAGATTCTTTTGTTAGTCTACTGACCGATGACAGTGTAAACGAGAGTCTAAACTAGTATTTCAGATGACCTCACACACCACCCACTCTGTTGACCCCACAATCATCACCCCACTAAATCATCAAACATACAAAAAACACCGCCTGTCCCAACCTCTTCACAGTCAGATTATATATCCAAGCAGTTTTTCTAAAACGTGAATTTCACAAAAGACCATAACTGTTGATAACTGGTCAACATTTCAAAATCTACAATGTTCAAACTGTGTGGTGGTGTATAATGCCAGGTGAATGAACCCCAGTAGACTGATAACCCACACGTAACATATGCGACAGGTAGCCGCTTCGGTGTCGGGTCAAGGTCATCTGCAGACGGCGTGCATAGTTTGTGGGGTGGTGGGAGTAGTGGGAGCAGTAGTGGGAGCAGTAGTGGGAGCAGTAGTGGGAGTAGTGGGAGCAGTAGTGGGAGTAGTGGGAGTAGCGGTGGGAAGTGGGAGCAGCAGGGAGGGGACTCGAAGTGAGGGGAGGAAGAGGCGAGGCAGTGGCAGTGGGACATAACCTTTAGCACAATGTCAATACTCACATCACATCAAATAAATAAGGAAGGGATTCGTGACAGTCAAGACATGCCCAGCACGATTGGTCACGAGTTGTAGGTCTATGCAAGTTAGCAAGAAAAATGCGACAATGACAGACTTGCTGAACCATAGCTCTAAATATACTGTATAATAAACTTTGATTTCAGCTACTGTGCAGCTTCCCGTTCGAGCGAGTAAATGATGGTAGCCAGAATGCAACTTACATGATAAACTGGGTTTCGGCAAGCTCAAGTAAAGGAGAAGAGTTGCGTGGTAATGTGTTTGATTTGACCTTGATCTAGGTATTATAGTGATTATGGGAGTTGTAGGTGTGATTGTGATTGTGGTTGTGGTTGTGGTCGTGGTTATAGCTGCGTTATATTAGTAGTTGTGATTGTAGTGGCAATTATGATTTGATCCTGATTGTGGTTGTCGTTATTATCGTCTTTATTGCTCACGGTTTTAATCGATCGGCTGCTCCCGACAGTCCCTTTTATATGATTCAATATATACACTGTATTCTCGTGCTATAATCATATCATGCCTTGCAAAAGTGGAGTCACATATGGTGCGAGCGGCCCTAACCCGTGCCAACGCTAGCTACGTCAGATATTGTGGGGTAATCAAACCTCTGAAAGGGGAATCCAAGTGTGCCTCGTGAGCAACAGCCTTCAAACAATCTAGCAGAGCAATTGATAATGACCATGTGCTCACCAGTGAACCATCGGCTAATAATACCACCACCTGTACCAGATAAGACAAGACCAACTCAGACCACATTCGGCACGCTGGCTGGCTAACCGTCGATAGTTGCGCCCATAATAGCACATATTGTGTTACCCTGCTGACTACCCAAATGATTACCCAAATATTACCGAATGATTAACAAAATGGTAACCAGACTGATTTCCAGCTGATTAAGTACTAATTACATTATTGTCTCTCTTCAACCAATTGGTTGTCACGGCTGAACACCCGGAGCCTCGACTATCATCAACTTATCATCATGCGGCTTGCGGCGCCCTCCACTTCCCAGGGTACGGGTACCGCACCAAGAAGATGGATTAAATATCCAATATTGAATTTTGCGTTGTTGGTGACGACGACGCGCGCGACTGTCAGTCACTGTAAATAGTTCTTTCAATTTGCCCCGAAAACACCCCATAGAGCACCACTGAAAATGTCCACTCCTCCTGCTGCCCCTCCCCCCGCCCAGGACGACACCACCAAGGACGTCAAGCCCGAGTCCTCGGACCACATCAATGTCAAAGTCACAGACGGCACAACGGAGGTCTTCTTCAAAATCAAGCGCACCACTCCACTGCGCAAAGTCATCGACGCCTTCTGCAAGCGCACTGGAAAAGACTCCAAGGCCCTGCGTTTTCTGTTTGACGGCGAGCGAATCACCGAGCAGGACACCCCGGAGAGTGTAAGTTGACTGCCGCCTCGCTGCCTCCGGCGGCCGGGCGCTGCCCGGACCCGTGGCTCAAGCTTCGCTTGAGGGATTACGGGCCACCCAATTTGACTTCTCAAGCGAAGCTTGAGCTACGGGTCCGGGCAGCGCCCGGCCGCCGGAGGCAGCGCCCCTGCTTCCCCGGACTGTGCTAACTGCGGATGTAGCTGGACATCTCCGAAGGTGACATCATTGAGGCCGTCAACACACAGGTGGGCGGCCGTTGAGGTCGCTGGGCGTGCTCACTGAGTGGCCTGCGGCATTAGAGTGATGCCAGTGGCGGCGTGAGAGATTAGGAATATATTTATCTATGATATCAGATTCGCGGCAGCAGCAGCGGCAGTGGTAGAATGGGGTAGGCTGGTCACCGTCCAGCTGCTGAGGGCGGAGCCCGGGCATCCCCCGGTTCACGAACTCTCCGCGAAGCGGAGCAAAAGGTCTGGGCAGAGCCCAGCCGCCGGAGGCAGAGCCAGGGGGAGCGGTCCTCGTGTGTGGGTCGAGTTCATATTGACATAGATACCAAGTCGAAGGCGCCGCCCACAAGGTGGCTGTTATGACTGCTAGTTCAAGCGTAGGCATGTGCCTTGTCAGGGTCCATTCTAGGTTACTGGGCAGGTTGTGGACAGACTGGATTCTGAGGCTGAACCCTGAGGCTGAACCCAGTGAGTCTGAACGGTGGGCCTGAACCGGGGGTCCGATGTCAGGGTCCACGAGGGTCTGGACCGGTCTTTTGCACGGGCACGGCGATGCGTGTTTGCTTGCACCTTGGGACCTAGCATGTTACGTGAGTCACTCGCCTTATAGAAGCTTTTGCGAGCGATCGGTGGTGGCGACGCGGCGGTGCGACAGTGGGGGGGGTCGACCCTAAACAAGAGGTGGGGGAGGGGGAAGGGGAAGCGGGTGGCAAAAAAAATATGGGCTTGAGCTTTTGCATTAGACCAGTTTAGCATATGCGGTCGAACTACCGGGTGCGACCCCCTGATATCTCATATCGTCGGATGCTTGAGAGCATTCTATGGGCGCTGGCTCTGCTGAGTCATGGCTTGAGCGAAATCTCCGGTTATCTGATCCGAAGCTCGCTAGCATAGACTACCGAGTCCCTCTGACATGTCGATCGATCCCAGTCGAGCCGCCTCTGCGATAACTCCGATGCGCTTCTGTTTGTCGGCCGGAGAAGCGATGGTGGTACTTTTTTGCACGTCGTAGATTCGCCTCCCTTCAACACGTTATCGGGTTTCCCGTCGCTCATTGATCCTCGCCCTTGAACCACATTTGTTTGTATTTTTTTACAAGGCACGCAGATGCAGCGGATATAGGACAAGCCCAAATAGGACATTTACCGCAGATATACTGTAGACGACGGTGAACCGGTCAATAGCCACCCCAAAAAAATTATAGTTCGTTTAATATATAAATAGGACCGTTAGACGAGAGATTAAATCGTCCTGTTTATATCCTAATCTCTTTTAATGGTCCTTAGCTGGTTCTAGCGTGTAACGTGGTATTTTCATAAACGTCTCTTCATATAAGCAATGTCAGAGGTCGAGTCGATTCATAAACAATCTGGCGCTGACGAGGCGGCCATCCAGGTTGATCGCACAGACAGTGGCAGCTTTAATCCACGATCCGGTTCTCTAGATGTACAGCACTACATCCACAACAAAGGGGATGAGGATGAAGATGAGGATGAAAATGACCCAAACCGTCTCAAGGATGAAGAGGCCCAACGTACAAGAACCCATAACACCATGGAAGATGCTGGTGACGGTACAAAGGCAGCTGACCAATTATTACATGGAATGCCCCTTCTGTTGTGTTCATTATCGCTACTATTGTGTATGTTTCTAGTAGCGTTGGATCAGACTATTATCGTCACTTTACTGTCGACAGTCGGTAACAAGTTTGGCGATTTCGGCAAAATCTCCTGGATCTCGTCGGGGTTCCTACTTCCAACTGCTGTATTGGCAATGAACTGGGGTAAGATATCTCTTATCTTTGGCCGTAAATATACCATGCTCGTGGCCATCATATTGTTCGAGGTCGGCAGTCTTATTTGTGCGCTATGTAACTCGATGGATATGTTGATTGGCGGCAGAGTTATAGCTGGCATTGGTGGAGGTGGCATTCAAGTCATGGTTTTCGTCATTCTGACCGAGATTGTGTCTATCGAGAAAAGAGGCATGGTTCAAGGACTGGTGGCCATCTCTTTCGCGGTGGCATCTGTTGTTGGGCCTCTAGTAGGAGGCGCCTTTACCGAACATGTTTCTTTCAGATGGTGTTTCTACATCAATCTACCCATTGGTGGCATCGCGTTTGCCTGTATTTGGTGGTTTTTCAATCCTCCTCTTCCAACTGGCACCTTGAAAGAGAAACTCATGAAAATCGATTACCTCGGTACCTTTTTGTTGGCCACCGGCCTAGTTCTTATTCTACTGGCCCTAACGTTTGGTAGTATCAGTACTCCGTGGAATTCGGCTCTTGTAATCAGTTTCTTTGTTGTAGGCGGTGTCATTACGATTCTTTTTGTGGGCTATAACTTCAAGTTCTCAAAAAATCCCCTGTTGCCTTGGGCTGTTGTGCGGGTCTGGCGGGTGGATGTTGTGTGTTTCGCGTTTTTCTTGGTTTTCGGCGGGTTCATGGCTGCGGTGCTGTATCTTTCCACCTATTTCCAGGTCGTGTTGAATGCAGACGCTATGCATTCTGGCATTGATCTATTGCCCATGATCATTCCGGTCGTCATTTGTTCGGCCAGTGGAGGTATCTTTATCTCCAAAACAGGTATCACCAAACCCATAGCGATTGCTGGGGCCGTTTTCGCCAGCGTGGGGTTCGGACTCTGCTCATTATTGGATGGCGACACTTCCAGTGCGAAGCGTATCGGCTATTTGATTGTCCCGGGTATTGGCATTGGCCTGTCCTTCCAGTCTCTAACTCTCAATTGTCAAGTGGCTGCTCCCAAGCAGAATGGCGGCGTTCTTATTGCCACGTCCATGCTAGCATTTTCCCGTTCCATCGGTGGTGTTATAGGTAGCACAGTAGGCCAAACCATCCAGTCTGTGTCTTTTCGAACGTCTCTTGCCAGTATCAAGGGGATTCCAGCCGATGTGGATCTGACTCAATTGGTCAACTCTCCCGAGCTCATTCGCTCGCTGCCCGCCGACGTCCAGGGCCCCATCATCGATGCATTCGTCAAGGCATTCCACCGAGTCATGTATTTTGCGCTGGCCTTTGCGCTAGCTGCCTTGATCGCCGAGCTCTTCTTCACAAACCAGCGCATCCCACGAGACGCTGCTCCTCATGCTCCTCCAAAAGTTTCCGAGCCTACTCACGACTCTGCCTCTACAGAAAAGGCTCCCCAGTAATCCTCACCATCGCCAACATTTGCACATACCTCCACACAGCTCTCCTCTCAAAACACTCCCTGTCCTTACTCATATTTTGTTACTATTTAATCGCATCTAATGTACTAATATCGTTGTCGCTTGTGGCGTGGGCTCTGCCTCCGGCGGCTGGGCGCTGCCCAGACCCGTAGCTCGCTTCGCTCGGACGTGGGCGCGCCCACACCGCAGGTGCGTGAACCTCCCCCGGAACCGCGATCGAGCGAAGCGAGCAACGGGTCTGAGCAGCGCCCAGCCGCCGGAGGCCGAACACGAACCCCCTGAGCAGAGAGAGCTTCCTGTACTGATGACGGTTCGCGGCCTAACGCGACACCGGCGGCGCATGCGGCGCGCCTCTCTGGCATGCTCGGATATACGCGTTTGGAGGTGTTTAAGAGGCGTATATCAGAGACCGTACGGCGGGTTTGGGGGTGGGTTGGGGGAAGGGGCTGGAAGAACGGCGGTAGAAACGACAAATTCAACACATGAATCGATCTTTCGCACAGTAGACGCAAATTCACGACACTTGGGTCTATTTCAAACCAGCTACGGGGGCAACCAAACAGGAGCAGTTTATTGTATCAAGTTTCGAGTGAACCCGCTAGAAGGTGCTTGAGAAGACAAGACATAGCTGGAAAGCCATTTCCGGATTGTCCAGGTGCTGTTGTTGTCAGGTTGTGGCAACAAGGATAGAGCTCATACTTGATTGTGTTGAGTTCTAGAAGGTGGAAAGAACGCGTACAAGCTTGGAGCGAACGGTGTTTGTTTGCGTCGGAGGTCATTGACTGTGGTTCGCAGATACGAAGAGGGCAAATAAGGAAGAAAAGTCGACCTTTCTTTTTGCCGGGTCGTGAAGAATAGAAGAGAAAGAAAAGAAGAAAAAAACGGATATCAGCCAGATTATATAAATATATATATAACTTGGAACGCCGGCAAAAAAGCATATAAGGATAGCAGAAGAAAAAAACAAGAAAAAAAAGGCACCAAAAAAAAACCGTCAACACTAGTAATCTACAATGAGTGGCGCTCAATTCCCATACTCTAGTGCTCCATTACGTGCGGTGAAAGAGGTACGGTAGACTTGGAGTAATGAATGGACTGAGCGCAACCTATTTATGGAATACTAACACTAGACACAGGTTCAATTTGGCCTGCTTTCACCGGAAGAGATCAAGGCCATCAGTGTGGCCAAGATCGAGTACCCGGAAACCATGGACGAGACCAGGCAGCGACCGCGGATCGGAGGCCTCAACGATCCTCGCCTGGGCTCCATTGACCGCAACTTCAAATGTCAGACTGTAAGTGGCCGTCGTCGCAGGAACTCGCCTCGCGAGTTCCACTGTGGGTCCGGGCAGAGCCCGGCCCTCGGAGGGACCCGAGGCACAAAAACAGCTGGTCTAACAAGCAATAGTGTGGCGAGGGAATGTCTGATTGTCAGGGCCATTTTGGCCATATTGAGCTGGCCAAGCCTGTTTTCCATATTGGATTCATCACGAAAATCAAGAAGATCTGCGAGTCGGTTTGTTTCCATTGTGGTAAATTGAAGTTGGACGAGAGCAATCCGCTGTTTGCACAGGCAGTGCGAATCCGGGATCCCAAAAGACGGTTTAATGCTGTGTGGTCGCTGTGTAAGACCAAGATGATCTGTGAAAGCGATGCTCCTACTGATGACAATTTCCAGAACATGGCCAAGTTGAACGGCGCAGCACCGACGTTTAACCATGGCGGATGTGGCAACACTCAGCCGACTATACGTAGAGACGGGTTAAAACTGGTGGGTACTTGGAAGAGAGATAAAAACAGTGAATATGGCGATAGCCCAGAGAAAAAGCTCCTCAGTCCCAGCGAAGTGTTGAATGTCATGAAACACATTCCTCCTGAGGATATAGTCAAGTTGGGCTTGAACGAAGACTATGCGAGACCGGAGTGGATGATTATCACTGTTTTGCCTGTGCCACCCCCTCCAGTGAGACCGAGTATTGCTATAAACGAGACAGCCCGTGGTGAAGATGACTTGACTTATAAGTTGGCAGATATTCTAAAGGCCAACGGGAATGTTCAAAGATGCGATCAAGAGGGTGCGCCGGCTCATGTCATCAATGAATTTGAATCGCTGCTTCAATATCATGTTGCTACTTATATGGATAACGATATTGCAGGCCAGCCTCAAGCGTTGCAAAAGTCTGGTCGTCCGGTAAAGTCGATCCGTGCTAGGCTAAAGGGCAAGGAGGGCCGGTTGCGTGGTAATCTCATGGGTAAACGAGTGGATTTCTCTGCTCGTACGGTCATTTCAGGTGACCCCAATTTGGATTTAGACCAAGTGGGAGTACCCAGAAGTATTGCTAGAACCTTGACGTATCCCGAGATTGTCACTCCTTATAACATCCATCGGCTGACTCAACTGGTCCGTAACGGACCTAATGAACACCCTGGCGCCAAGTATGTCATCCGTGATACTGGAGAGAGAATAGATTTGCGATACCATAAACGTGCAGGCGATATTGCTCTTCAGTATGGATGGAAAGTCGAACGTCATATTGTAGATGATGACCCAGTGCTGTTTAACCGTCAGCCCTCTTTGCATAAAATGTCCATGATGGCCCATCGAGTCAAGGTAATGCCATATTCCACGTTTAGGCTTAATCTGTCGGTTACGTCTCCATATAATGCCGATTTCGATGGTGACGAGATGAATTTGCACGTTCCTCAGTCGGAGGAAACTAGAGCAGAGCTTTCCCAGTTGTGTGCTGTCCCGCTACAGATTGTGTCTCCACAATCCAATAAGCCAGTCATGGGAATTGTCCAGGATACATTGTGTGGTATTCGGAAAATGACTAAACGTGATACGTTTATTGAATATGAGCAGGTGATGAATATTCTGTTCTGGGTTCCAAACTGGGACGGTATTGTACCTCCTCCAGCCATTCTCAAGCCCAAGCCTCTCTGGACTGGTAAACAGATGGTTTCGTTGACGATTCCAAAGGGAATTTTCCTACAGCGGTTTGACGAAGGAAACCCGCTGACGAGCCCTAAAGATAACGGAATGCTGATTTCCAAGGGTGAAATCATGTATGGATGTGTCGACAAAAAGACAGTAGGAGCCACTGGTGGTGGGTTGATCCATACTATTATGCGTGAAAAGGGACCCAAGATCGCGGCTGGGTTCTTTGGTAATGTCCAGAAAGTGGTCAATTATTGGCTATTGCATAATGGGTTTTCCATTGGTATCGGTGATACTATTGCTGATGGAGCTACCATGAGAGATATTGCCAATACTATTGCAGAAGCAAAGCAAAAGGTTCAAGAAATCATTAATGAAGCACAAGCAAATACCATGTCTCCTGAACCTGGTATGACGCTCCGTGAATCGTTTGAACACAATGTCAGTCGAGTCTTGAACCAGGCTCGTGATAATGCTGGTCGATCGGCTGAACTGTCGTTGAAAGAACTCAACAATGTCAAGCAGATGGTAGTATCAGGATCTAAAGGTTCCTTTATTAATATTTCCCTCATGTCTGCTTGTGTAGGCCAGCAGATTGTTGAAGGTAAACGTATTCCATTTGGATTTGCCGATAGAAGTTTACCTCACTTTACAAAAGATGACTACTCGCCAGAATCGCGTGGATTTGTGGAGAATTCGTATCTTAGAGGATTAACTCCACAAGAATTCTTCTTCCATGCCATGGCTGGCCGTGAAGGTCTTATCGATACTGCAGTTAAAACTGCCGAAACTGGGTATATCCAACGTCGTTTGGTCAAGGCTCTGGAAGATATCATGGTCCAGTATGATGGTACTACCAGAAACTCTCTTGGCGATGTCATTCAGTTTATTTATGGTGAAGATGGTTTGGATGGTACTCAGGTCGAGAAACAAACTATTGACACCATTCCCGGAGCTGACGAGGCGTTTGAAAGAAGATATCGAATCGATGTGATGGATCGTTCGAGATCCATCAAACCAAGTCTTCTTGAGAGTGGTAATGAAATCATTGGAGATTTATCGATTCAAAACGTCCTCGACGAAGAGTACAAGCAGCTTGTGTCTGACCGACGAATGTTGCGAGACTTTGTTTTCACCGACGGTGATCATAACTGGCCATTGCCCGTTAATCTCCGTCGAGTGATTCAAAATGCCCAACAAATCTTCAATCTTGATCGATCAAAGGCTAGTGATTTAACTATTCCGGAAATCGTTCATGGAGTTCAAGAGTTGGGTAAAAAATTAATTGTTGTTCGTGGAGAAGGAGAACTCCTTCGAGAAGCGCAAGAAAATGCCTCTTATTTATTCCAGTGCTTGGTTCGTTCTAGACTTGCTAGCAAACGTATTCTAGAAGAATACAAGCTCAATAAAGCAGCCTTTGATTGGGTCTTGGGTGAGGTCCAGACCCAGTTTGCTAAATCCTTGGTCAACCCGGGTGAGATGGTTGGTGTTGTGGCTGCTCAAAGTATTGGTGAACCTGCCACCCAGATGACTTTGAATACTTTCCATTATGCCGGTGTGTCGTCCAAGAATGTTACTTTGGGTGTACCTCGTCTCAAGGAGATTCTCAATGTGGCCAAAAACATCAAGACTCCTGCCCTGACTGTATACCTTGAAGAAGAGATTGCTTCTGATATCGAAAGAGCAAAGGTGGTTCAGTCTGCTATTGAACACACCAGTTTGAAGAATGTGACAACGGCAACGGAGATTTACTACGACCCCGATCCTCGTACCACTGTTATTGAGGAGGATCTGGATACTGTCGAGGCATATTTCTCTATTCCAGATGAGGCCGTGGAAGCCAGTTTACATAAACAATCACCTTGGCTTCTTCGTCTGGAATTGGATCGTGCTAAGATGCTTGATAAACAGTTGACCATGAGTCAAGTGGCTGAGAAAATCTCTGAGAGCTTTGGCGAAGATCTGTTTGTGATGTGGTCTGAAGATAATGCTGATAAGCTCATTATCCGATGCCGAGTTGTGCGGGATCCCAAGACGGTGGAAGAAGAAGGCGATGTTGAAGAAGATCAAATGGTCAAGGCCATTGAAGCGCATATGCTGGAAGCTATCACGCTTCGAGGTGTGCCAGAAATCTCCAGAGTATTCATGATGGAGCATAAGAAGACAGTTGCTGACGAGAAGACGGGAGATTACCAGACTCGTATGGAATGGGTCTTGGAAACGGATGGTATTAATCTGGCAGAGGTTATGTCGATTGATGGAGTTGATCCTTATAGGACATATTCTAACTCGTTTGTCGAAGTACTGTCGGTTCTGGGTATTGAAGCTACTCGATCTGCTCTTTATAGAGAGATTCTTAATGTTATTGCGTTTGATGGTTCTTATGTCAACTATCGTCACATGGCGCTGTTGGTAGATGTCATGACGTCCAGAGGTCATTTAATGGCCATTACTCGTCATGGTATTAATAGAGCCGATACCGGTGCGTTGATGAGATGTTCATTTGAAGAGACGGTGGAGATCTTATTGGAAGCGGCTGCTGTGGCGGAATTGGATGATTGTAAGGGAGTTTCAGAGAACATCATGCTTGGACAAATGGCTCCATTAGGTACAGGCAGTTTTGATGTGTATTTGGATGATGAGGCGCTCAGTACTTTGCCAGTTGATTACTCGGCCTTGGGTCAAGAGGCTTCAAGTGCGTATCCAAAGAGTACTGGTCTTGCTGATGGAGCTGCTACTCCGTACGATGCTCGCTCTCCACTTAGTGATGGACATGTTGGTATCATTGATAACGGAGCAGCCTTTTCTCCATTGGCACAGTCTGGTTTGGCAGACGATCGCGGTGGATTCACAGAGTATGGTGGAGGATTTGGACAGTCACCATTTGGTGCGGGAATGGCGTCTCCTGCCTATGCTCCCACTTCACCGTTTTCGACTTTTGGTGCTGCATCGCCTGGTTATATGGCTGGAGCGGCCAGTCCTGCGTTTGCTCCTACTAGTCCAGGATTCGCAGGTGCTACTTCGCCGGCTTATAGTCCAACCAGTCCTTCTTACAGTCCTTCGAGTCCGGCTTATAGTCCGACTTCGCCCTCGTACAGTCCGACTAGTCCGTCCTATAGTCCGACGAGTCCCTCGTACAGTCCTACCAGTCCCTCATACAGCCCTACTTCGCCTTCTTATAGTCCCACGTCGCCTTCTTACAGTCCTACCAGTCCGTCTTACAGTCCTACCAGTCCTTCGTACAGCCCTACTTCGCCTTCGTACAGTCCGACCAGTCCTGCGTATAGTCCGACTAGTCCTTCTTACAGTCCTACTTCGCCATCTTACAGTCCTACCAGTCCCTCTTATAGTCCCACAAGTCCATCCTACAGTCCCACAAGTCCATCCTACAGTCCCACCAGTCCTTCATACAGTCCCACCAGTCCTTCATACAGTCCCACCAGTCCCTCGTACAGTCCTACCAGTCCTTCTTATAGCCCTACTTCGCCATCTCAGTACTCTCCTAGTCATAATGACAAGGATAAGAATACCGATTAGTTTGTGGAGCGGTGGTATTTGCATAAAACACTATCAGAATGAAGAATTCTAAAGAACACTTTTTTTTTTTTTGATGCACACAAGCAGGAAAAAGGTTATAAAAAAACTACAATGTACAGCTAGGATTTCTTAATAAATCTATAAAAGAAAGTGAGCTGAGCGGTGTAGCGAAGCGGAAGCGCGAAGCGAAGCGATGCTGAGAGTCTTTCATGCTAGCCATTATCATCCAACTGTCGCGACAGATTCTTGATTTTCTTACTCAACACACTAATCTGATCGTCTAACCTGACGTATTCTTCACCTTCTATATTCCCCTCTCGAAGCGAAAGCGAAAGAGTCAAATCCAGCCCCCCCTCCCAGCACCCATATCATCAACCATCTCAAGAGGCAGTCGTTCAAGGAGACCTCGAGGTGCCTTTACCAGTAGTACTAACAATAACAATAACGCCCAGATTAGTATAAATTGTATCTCCGATACGCCGGCCGCTGACATATCTCAACGGAAATATGCCTTGGCAATAACCCATAATATTACTAAGTAAAGCAAACTACAGATTACTAAATATCTTGGCTTTCTAAGCTTCATATATGAAATAGCCGGAATTTTGAGGACTAGAACGCTCTAGTGGTGGAGCTAAGGTGCACAATTAGAAGATGGGTTTCGGCGATATGCATGGCTGGGGCTGATTTCGGGGATACGCGGTGATGCGACCTTAAATCCACTAACTTCCTAGTGGAGATTAACTCACTGGGCAAGACTATAAATGCGAGTCAATTAGCTAGCTCACTGAATATATATATTATCTTCCACAAACACATCTCGTCACACTATCGTATCCACTCAGATCATCTTCTCATCATGTCTCTTAGTGGCAAAATTGCAATTATTACCGGAGGTACCAAAGGAATTGGTTTCGCTACGGCAGCGAACCTGAAATCTCTTGGTGCATATGTGGTTATCAACTATAATTCAGACTCTTCAGCCGCCGATGAAGCTGTAAAGCAATTGGGAGGACCCGATCATGCCCTGGCTATCAAGGCAGACGTCAGCAAGGTGTCTGAGCTACAACACTTGGTGGATGAAGTTGTCAAGAAGTTTGGCAAGATCGACATTCTTATCAACAATGCTGGTCTTATGCTTTTGCAGGCCCCTTCATCCATAAGTGAGGATGTCTATGACCGGTTATTTGCCATTAATGTCAAAGGACCTCTCTTTCTTACCAAGTTAGCTGCTCCTCATATTCCTGAAGGCGGTCGAATCATCTTTGTGTCTACTTCGTTGACAGGCGCCAGTCCTGTTGCACCTATTTATTCTCTGTATATCAGTACCAAAGGAGCCATTGAGCAATTCAGTCGCACTGCTGCTAAAGAATATGGTGCAAAGGGTATCACTGTGAATACCATTTCTCCAGGACCTACTGAGACAGACCTCTTCTTGTCCGGAAACAACGAGCAGTCAATTGCCAGATTGAAGGCCATGACTCCTTCGGGTCGTCTGGGCCAACCTCATGAGGTTGCCGACACAATTGCATTCATCGCATCTCCTCAGGCATCATGGGTCAATGGTCAGAATATTCGCGTTAACGGTGGATTTGTTGTTTAAATTACTATTATTATTATTATTATAATATACACAGCCTGCATATACGCAGATAGATAAATAAATATATGGAATATTCTACCACTACCACTCTAAACGCGGCGACCAACCGACTGCCTTTTTATTTTTGCGAGGAGACGTTTGTGAAAGGGCTCTTGAAAACACTTCAACTGATATTCCAGACGACATGGGCCGTACATCTGTCGGATCCACCACTAATATCCCTGAACTGGTAACCGGCGTATCATCGCGACTGGACGACGATAGCCCGGCGGCTTCGATAATGCTTTTCAAATCATCGGCCGAGTAGAATCCTAAACTTCCCAAGGACATGCAACTGTCGTCCTCGTCGGACGCGGGAGACGACGGCAAACTGGCCTGGGCGGCGCCATTCTTTAGTACTGGTTTCCCCGGATTCGAGTATTCCCGGTGATGCGGTTCGCATCTTCTTCCTGGAGATCGACTACCAGGCTCTATTAGATCTCTTTCGATCAATCGACGCGACCGACGCTGAGGGTTAATAGAAACCTGACAGACTCTCGGTTTCTTGGGCTCTGTAGCCTGTGTTAGAGGAGGTTCCGTTATCATTCGAGATCGTTTGTTCCCACGAGCAGACCGCGACAGCGGTTCCGTTGAAAGCGGGTAGCTCTCATTGGCGTCCACATCCAAATTCTTGAAGGACGACATTCTGAACGG
The DNA here is from genome assembly GCA_030583365.1 of Sugiyamaella japonica. Lineage (NCBI taxonomy): Eukaryota > Fungi > Ascomycota > Dipodascomycetes > Dipodascales > Trichomonascaceae > Sugiyamaella > Sugiyamaella japonica. Next base: position 21,655 of record JAJMIG010000063.1, read on the forward strand.
GCTAGATTGGGATGGTGTTATTTCCATGTCTCCTCCTCCTCCGTACTGGGTTTCTGTTGAGTGATTCGGGATTTCCAAAAAATCGCCGCCGCTCTTCATACCGACAGTCATTCAGCCTTTTGAACTTGACAGTCGGGTCTTCTTCATACTCGTATCATGTGAAGGTAAGGAAATTTTACTACTTCACCAACTTTCAAGGTATGTTTTGTTTTGAGGTGTCGTCTCTCTCTTCCAGCAGCAGTTGCAGCGGGGTCTCTCCCTCTTTATATATGTTAAATGTATCCATGGTAACAATCAGGGTTGGGGCAATCCGAGTGCAGCAGAAAGACGGCCCCTGCGCGGCCCCTGCGCACACCAGCATAGAAGCTTTTTTCTAATCAGTGATAAAAATAATAATAATATTTTGTAAATGAAATGCATGTGAGTTTTTTTATATGTATATTATGTTGCTTAGACAATGTGCTCATCGTGAACAGCTTCAGGATGATAGTCTTCTTTCTGCTCATCATAACTATCGGGGTTAACAAAAGCAGGAGGCACCCATCCCGAAGATCTCCAGGGTTTGACACCAGAGCTGAATAACTGATCAATCTGTTCTAAACTCAAACCTTTGGTCTCATGGACAAAAAAGTAAACAAACACAATGGCAAAGAGATTGCATCCACTGAAAACAAATCCATAGTAGAAATGGATAGCACCAGTGATAAATGGCGTGAAAAATGAAAGCAGGAAGTTGGCGATCCAGTTGGCTCCAAGACCAAGAGACATACCCTTTGATCTGGTTCTAATGGGGAAAAGTTCACTGACAAGGACAAAGGCGCAAGGAGCCCAGGTGGTAGCAAAGCAGAAAATGTATCCACAAGTGACAAAAATCATTGCCTTACCGACAGCCACATTTGTTTCACCATCATCTCCATGAGGATGAAGAGCCTTGGCACCCATAGAAGCATAGATGACAAAGAACACAAACATACCAGCAGCTCCATATAATAAAACATTACGTCTACCGAATCTCTCGACAGTGAAAAGTCCAAAGAAAGTCGATCCAAAATTGACGGCACCAAAAATAATCGAAGCCTTGAAAGAATCGTTCATTCCAATACCCTTGAAGATAGTGGTACCGAAATAAAAGAAATAGTTTGCACCAACCAACTGTTGCAATGCAAGTACCACAACACCGACCATTAATCTATAACCAACACGAGGCTTACCAGTAATGACCTCGGACCATCTAGCTTTTCCAGCTTTTCTTTCATGTTCAACGGTAGCAGCAACGTCGGAAATAGTTTTAGTGATGAGAGCATCGTTTGATTCACGTCTGTTGATCCAACATAACACTTTTAGAGCCTCTTCATTTCTATCCTTGGCAATCAAATATCGGGGACTTTCAGGAAGGAAAATAAGTCCAACAATGAGAATGACCGACCAAACAAAGCCTAATGACAAAGGAATTTTGTAAGACGCAGTACCATCTCTAGTATTGGTACAATAACAAACAACGTAACCAATAAAGATACCAAGGGTAATCAATAACTGATAAGAAGATACTAAAGTACCTCTGATTTCTTGGGGAGCGACTTCAGATTGGAACATTGGTACTAAAACGGCAATGGTTCCGACACCAATACCGCCAATCAAACGACCAATGAGAAACTGATACCATGCTCGAACGGTAGTAACTTGAATAAGAACACCAACAATGTAAATAAAAGTGGCTACCCAGATTCCGATTTTTCGGCCATACATGTCGCCAAGACGAGAAAGGAAAATACCTCCAATGCATGCACCGATAGAAAAGATACCGATAAGTAAACCTGAACGAACCTTTGATAAATATCGTTCACCTTCAGAGTTGGTGCTACCCAAATGATTAAGGAAAACTGGCATATTGACATAACCAGAAATTGTACCTGTATCATAACCAAAAATGAAACCACCCATGGCGGCGAAAATACATAAAAGTGATACTAAGACATAACTTGATTTTGGTGGAGCAGCCGTCTTATCTCCCAGAGGAACTGAATGACTTTCATTGTCGGTTTCAGCTTGTTCTTTAAATGATGAAGCCGTTGACGGAGGAGCCGTTGTACTTGTCATTGTGTAACTTGTTCTATATGTATAATGTAATGTTTGAATGTGACTTGTTGTTAAAAAAGTTTGAATTGAATGATGTATAGAATAAACAAACACACACACCCTAGGTCCAGAGTGAGGGCTCTTTTATATATAAATTTTGCCTAGACCTTGAGATTGTTATTGGAATAGTAGATGTGGTGTGGGGGCGGGCACACGGGTACGCCGTGGTGATAGAGTGGAATGATGCGCTGTTGGTGGGGAGGGGGGGGCCACTACTGCTACAAGAAAAGAAATATACCACGGTTGGAGATTACGCTTTTGGAAGTCATTCGACCTGGTGAGGGTTAACTGGTTTGTACGTCATTTCCCACGATCGCAAGCTTGCCGGCCCGTCCGCTTCTATTGGGTGTGACCCTTTAATTTTTTTTTTTCTATTATGCAAGGAAGCAGCTCAAAAAGTTATGGTCAGGCAATAGGTGCTAACATGTAGTATCCAACCGTTAAAAATCTGTGTCACATTGAGACATAGGTTGACGATCATGTTGGAAATCGGTTCTAACAAAGGAAATGCGGACTGACGATAGCAGAAGTGCATGCAGAAAAAGCAATGTGTCGTGAAAATGTAACAAGCCACCTGGCCGCCATGGAGCAAAGTAACTGGCGGCAAAGGAAGAGCTGGCCGCAATGGAAGGAATAGCAAAAATAGATAATTCAAGAGTGACATACGTAAAGCGTAAAAAAGAGATATGTGTTTTGTGACTGTACGAATGACGTTGTTACCAGAGAAAGCCCGAGTGTTCTTCGCACCTGATTCTACTGCCAGGTCCATATGCATGAGCATTGCATAAATCGAAAATTTTTCCGGAGTATGTAGGTCCGGCATAAGAGTTGTTCCGAAAACAGATAGTATACAACTAGGTTCCATCGGACTCGGAATATTTCTCCTTGAATAGAGTTAGTACAAGAGTAGAATATAGAATATAGACATGGACATATTATATCAAAGCGGGGACACGGGAAGATACGTGGGGATGGTGTATATGAGCTCAGGTGATAATAGCTAGATCTATCTTTGCGATAGACTGCTGGTTTGCCATTGAAATAGGGTTATGTATAGCATTAGAATATGTTCCGAAACGTACATTACAATTTATGCACCTGCCGGGTTCTCGAGGAATCAAACGCGTTCCGGAAAAACTGCTGTCTGAGAAGAACTAAGGACCGGTCTAAAACAAAGAACTTAAGAGTAAGACTAAACAAACTACTGCGACTAGATAAAAAACAGGCTGGTGCGAATGGTGGTTGACAGACCTAACCAGAAGGGACCCGTCGTTTTTTTTGGTGCTGTCTCAGTACTATTTTAGGCGGCGTGGTTTTGTTTTGTTTTTTTGTTTCCCGAAATCCCATAGTTACCTGATATATTCATGCTCTTCCGATGTCACGCACGATCGACAACTACATGATGAGACTATGCATGTAATGCAACGTTTATGTTGAGTTCGGAAAAACTCTGCATGGTTCGATTCCCTGGGCTCCCGCTTCATGGACTCTCGTACCGAGTGAAGCCGTGCTTTCGTGCGTGATGGTTGCAGCCAAGGACCCAGACCGACACCGAAATAGAGACTATTCCGGCCTATCGCCAGGGCCAGAGGCGCGCCCCAGACCGTGCCAGCCGTGACGAAATCAAGCGTCGCGTTCACGGACAACGAAAAGGCGGGTCATGTCGGGACTGGTGAGAGGACGGAGTGGATGCTTGGTAGGGGCCCGGGGGTGGGGGCGCGCCTCCGGCGACTGGGCTCACGGAGCACTGCCGAGGACTGGCACGCGCGAGGGACGTTCAGCGAGGCACGTTCAGCGAGACACGTTCAGCGAGGCACGTTAAGCAAAGGCCGGATCGCAGAGGTCACTAATCATGGCAGTGGGCTATCGCAAGTAGCTAGTATTAATGGGCATATACGCATAATAGTAGTAAATAGTAGTAGTGGAATTGCTGGCATCGCTCATGACAGCTGTCACCGCAATCTGAAGGCGGCATTGACTTGCATGTTTCAGTGAAAACATATTGTCAGACCATTGAACTGTGTGGATCGCCTTGAACAAAACCACCGCATTGAAGAACGCGTGACATGCCACGATGATCGGAGACGGGAGGGATATGATTTGGCTCTGCTGCGGACCGGCGATAGACGATGCCGGTTTCGACGTCGGCTGTGCACTCGGCGACTCGGCCGCATATTCTAGCAGTCTATGCCAGTTCCTGGTTTCACTCGTACGGCTGAGCTTTTTTGGCCCATGTAGCTCCAATGCCTTTGTTTTAGGGTATGCTCCCGAACCAGCGCCAGTAGCGGCAGGCCTGCGCCTTCGGCTGGAGCTTCCGGCACCTCTTCTGGGCTGGCAGAATATGGGGGCTAAAATTTATACGTTATGCGACGGCAGAGTTTATGTTGTAGTATTTTGCACGTGAATGGCCCTAAGACCTAGACGAACGATGAAGCCAAGCCCAGTTAAGCTAGCCCAGGCTGCTATTTCGCTGTTGGGAGAATACGCCTACATTCTAGTGTGTGCGCCCTGCCAGGCAGACGCCGGAAACAGCTACGCGCGAGCCAGCCAGCCGCCTGGGCCAAGACCAAAGGAAGAGACAAGGGACTCAAGCGAAAGGGCGCCTGCCGGCTGCCACTGCCCAGGAACCAGGTGTGAGCCCCCCGCTCTCGCCTCCGGCGGCTGGCTCCGCCCAGACCTGGCTGCTCCGCTTCGCGGAGAGCAGAGTCTCCGGCAACTACACGGTCCACGACCTCCGCGAAGCGGAGCAACCAGGTCTGGGCGGAGCCCAGCCGCCGGAGGCGAGAGCGGGGGCCCGTTACGCCTGGCCGACTCCTACGAACCGGCACTCAGAGCATAGCTGTGTTTAGTGCGGCTGCTATTTATACCGTTGTAGCGGTGGTGGTGATGGTGATGGTGATGAGTGACGTGCACGTCAGATATGTGGCATAAGTTTGCATGTGAACGTGCAAAGACAGAAGGCGTGCGATAAATCACCTCACTAAGATTGTAACCATAGACAAGCAGGCAGGTGGCTGATGTTGGAGACGTTGTAGCTCGGCCAGCATGAGGATTGGAAGCCAGATGGCGACGCGGACAATGGCAACAGACTGGCTTGTCGTGTGTCGTCCTTCTGTCCATAATAACTACCCCTTTTATCAATCGGCGATGTTAGGGTGCGCGGATGCCTGATAAGGCGAGGCTTGCTTTAGACTATGCAGGCTTGGATGATTCAAGCCTATTGAAAGTTGCAGCCGAGCCTGCAAGAGGGTAGCCCAGGAGCACTGTGTGCCTGAGTCGCCGGGAGCTGGAGCTAGATGTTTTGCGGCCCAGACCTGCCAATGCCGGCAGCCCACGCCAGCCCACGCCAGCCCGCTTACTAGCTTGGGCTGGCGTAGGCTGGCTGCGCAGGGGTGCCCCTGGGCGAGCAGTAGCTTCAGCGCTGAGAGGACGCGCGAACGAGGCTGCTGCTGCTGCTGCTGCTGCCACTGCTGCTGACGACCTGTCTATGCTTGCGGTGCTGCTGCCGCTAATCGGTATCGGCAGGACGCACATATAAATAATTGTTGATATCCCAGTAAACACGGAATCTTTTTGTTGTTTTTCTCTTTTTTACCTTTTTCCCGCTCTGGCCTCTGTATAACACTACTCTAAACCAAAAAAAAAATTACATAAACAACATCATCCTTTGACTTCAAGGATTAATTGTATTGATAGTTCTATTGTTTATTCGATAGGTAAATCGGCTGATAGATAACAGAACTGACTGACAGTTGTTTATTACTTTTCTGTTCAAGCACTATTCCCGTCAACTACAGGTAGTTATCAAGTAAGTTCAACATGTACACACGTACACACAACATATATACTAACTTTATGGGAACCCAGAAATACACCATGTCAGACGGTGGTGAGACTGAACATGTCAATGGAACCATTGAAGGACAACAAGACGGTGGCAATGGAGGAGACTTGAGTACATCGCTGTTTGTACAGCATTTGGCGACTTATCCTGCCGTGGCAGCCTTGACCGGGTTGGTGGCGTCATTCCCCGTAGTCAAGGTGTTTGCAGCCAATGCTATTCCTTTGATGATTGCTCTTCGCGAACGATCAAGACCAGTTGCCGACCCGGTCGTCAAGAGAGCCTCGCCCGTCATTAAACGGGTGGATGTGTTTGGTGATAGTTTATTGACTTCTGTGGATCATACTTTTCCGAGTCTTCAACAGACCCAGCCGGATGAGGTTCTCGCATATGCCACACGCCCCGTATCCAATGTCACCAATGCCGTCACCACATACACATCCAACACTAGGGGCCTTGTTGAACATCGAATCATTGAACCCATTAAATCGGCCACCAAAGCGGCCCGGTCCCAGTATGCGCGTGTATATGATACAAAGGGAAAGGCTCTTCTCCGAGCTCGCTTGGACCCTTATGTTTTACCTCTCAATGACAGGTTGGAAAGTGCTATTGTTGATTACCTTCCCGAGGGAGACGAACTTCCACAATCTGATAATCTGTCAAATGAGCTCAGCAGAACTTGGAGACTGGTAAGAGTTGTCTATCGTCGGGGTACTCCCGTGGTTGCTGAACAGGTGAGCCAAGTCACCAGTCTACCAAGAATCGCCGGCAATCATGTATTGCAGACTTATCATGACAAGGTCGAAAAACATTCAACTAATGGCACTCGCACTACTTCCACTTATGCATTGGCTTATTTAGGCACCGGCCGTCAATTGTCTCGTGATGGAATCGCTGCTCTTGGTCCTATCAGAGATGCCTTGCCTTTTATTGGCTCCAAGCAGAATCAGAATGGCTCCATTCCGGCTTCGGCCGCTGACTCGGCAGGCGCTCAAGCGGGAAGTGTCGTTTCCAGAGCCGCCAACCTCATTTACAGTTATTTTCCTAGAAGCTCTGAGTTGATTGAAAACGACCTTGCCGATGGCGCAGGTTCCGCCAAGATCCAGATCCCCGAAGCCCCCACTGCTGCCGTTCAGGAAATCTCTGTATCTGGAGAAATCCACTAAAACGAAAACAACAACGAACAAAACCGAACAGACCCCAACTGATGATGTCGTGTTAATTCCCCATTATCTTCTTCTTCTTCGTTGCTCCAATCAGTGATGTGTCTCCAGCCACCCTGCCAGCCGGTGTGCTGTCATATCTCCCGTCTTGCTTGTATGCTCTGTTCTATTACTTTCCTATTTTCTCCTTGTGTTTTTATTTAATAATTCCTTGTGCTCCGTAGGTGTACGTGCTTTGCCTCCGGCGGCTGGGCTCCGCCCAGACGTGTTGGGCTCGATTCGCGAGCTGCTGGGGTGGATGATCCGCCATGTGCAGGTCAGGGGCCGGATAGTGCACGGCTGACAGAGCTGCTACTACATTCCAGCCGTTCATGTCTACAAACGGCAATGAAAGTCATCGTAGGAAATTCAAGCGTATATTTCAGTACTAGTCTCGTTAACGACTCACTCCCAGCTGGTACCACTCATGGTTCACACGCAGGATACTGTCACACATAGTGAAAGAGGTTCACAAGTAAGTTCATTATCGACAGTAGACTTCGACAACCACCAACAAAACAAAAAAATCAAAGAGTATGTTAAATGGGACACCGTGGTGAGAGCTGGTTTAATCAGACGTGGATATTGTGAGGAGAGCTAGAAAGATGGACGTTATTAGAAGTACAGAATCGTTATCGAATCGTTATCGTTGTATGATGTTTGAAGAACGACCCGAGCGAAAGACCAAGTACCCGACGACGAACGATACTTGACGAGACTGGACGAGACTGTCTACCCTATAATAGACATGTGAATGCAAATTCAGTGACTATTGTGAACTTTGATTCTCACACGTTAATTCTTTCAACTCTCTCACTGTTTATGATCTTGATTCTATTTCTCACTCATGGACTGCCTAGAACCCTATCCTTCTTTACTAACAAATTTATAGTGGGTCGTCTTAATGAATACCAAGTTATTGGTCGCCACCTCCCCACCGAGAGTGAGTCTGAACCCAAGCTCTACCGTATGAGAATCTTTGCTCCCAATACTGTTGTGGCCAAGTCTCGTTTCTGGTACTTCCTCACCAAGCTCCGAAGAATTAAAAAGGCCAATGGTGAAATCGTGTCTGTCAACCAGATCTTTGAAAAGAGACCTACCAAGGTCAAGAACTTTGGTATCTGGATCCGTTATGACTCGAGATCTGGTACCCACAATATGTACAAGGAGTACCGTGACTTGACTCGTGCTGATGCCGTCGACTCTCTTTACCAAGACATGGCTGCCCGTCACAGATCGAGATTTAGATCTATCCACATTCTCAAGGTCGTTGAGCTTGAGAAGACTGAAGATGTCAAGCGTCCTTACATTAAGCAAATCCTTGCTCCTGGTCTTAAGTTTCCTCTTCCCCACCGTATCCAAAAGTCGTCTGCTTTATTTGTTTCTCAGAGACCATCTACTTTCTATTAAACTATTAGATGTACGACCACCACCATCACCATCGCCACTACCATCCTCTATTTTTATTATTTAGTGTAATAAAATGAAAATGTAAAGATTGAATTGAATGTATATTAACGTAGGCTCTGCTTCAGTAGCTGCTTAATGTACTGCTCCAGGTATTGCTCAACTCACTGCTCGGGCCTAACATGTCGGTCCGCTCCGTAGACTTTCCATAACATTATTTACATGATGCTTCTTGCTGGTCTCTCTGTCTCTCCTGAAGTCAACCTCGAGGCAGCTGCTGCTGCAGCCATCAACCATAGTCAATGGCTTGTGCGGCGCACCATGTCGCTTTATCTGGAGATTATCTGTGGCCTGCCTGTATTGACACTTCCCACACTCACTTACTATCTAAATACGCTCTCGATAGCCAGTCCACTTTGAATTGCGCTGTCCAAGTTACAGGAGTTTACAGATCTGGTAAACAAGTCAGACACTCAAACACATCCAGTTCAAGAAAGACGCGAAATAAGGGCAGTATATAGCAGAGAGATGACTTCCAATTCTAATGAAGATGTCCTGGATTTATTGGACTCTCTAGAAAAAGAGACCAAGGCTGCTGTTAACAATACAAAGAAGAAAGAAAAGGTGCCTTCTGCTACATCATCGAGTGATCCTGATAACGAAGAAGATATCATGGGATTCTTGGACTCGTTGACCAAGAATCCCACTGGCTCGGGAAAGAACTCGCCTGCGTTGGCCAGTATTCAGAACAATAAGAAGAACGCAGCAAGCGGATCTAATAAAGACAAAGAAGCTGATGGCAAGACTTCAATTGATGAAACAGATGACCCCCCAGCGGCGCGTGATACTAAACAAACCTCGTCCTCCTCCTCCTCCTCCTTTGAATCAACTCCTCCAGATCCAATCGCATCCATTACAAGTTGGTGGTCGCGAAACAAGGGAGGTTTGTGGGACACGGCGGCATCAGCTGTCAAACAGGCAGAAGCAAGAGTCAAAGAATTCCAACCTGAAGTCCAACAGCTTCAACAATCACAACAACGAGCATTGGAAAGTCTCGGGGGTGGTATTTCCAAACTTGGAATTAGTAAAGGTTTGTTGCAATCAACCCTCACATCTGTTTTAGAGACTATTGCTCCGCCGATTTCTCGCCATGAACAGCTGAAAATCAACATTTTTCATGATATGGTGGGATATCCAGCGCTGGATTCCATTGTGTATGGGGTCTTTGAACGGGTGATGCAGCAGGTCGAAGGAGGAGGCGATCTGACAATGATTGTTCAAAAGGGCAAGGAGAGGCATCGTCGAGGGTCAGATGCACATCAGCAAAGAGAACTGGGGTTGTTTAAAGGATCGCTCGATCAAGGAGTTAAACTGGCAGCAGCTAATATCGAGGATTTTGTACGAAGGTCTCAGGAAAATATCCACAGTGCTACTACTACGGAAGAGAAGAAAAAGTCTACTACCGGTGCTACTTCCAGTACTCCAGACCCATCTAGATCAGGCAACGATTCGCCAGTAGTTCGAGTGTCGGACGTGTTTTTGTCTATTCAGCCAGCCGTGATTGGTGAAGACGATTCTGCAGACGACACGACGATTTCAGCCACTTCTTCGTCGACTTTTGTTTTTATTATTTATCTCTACGACCCGAACAATGACATCAAATTCTCGTCTATCTCACAGCCTTTTCCATATCAGTGGGCTCAATGGTTAGATAGCCCTGACAGCACATTCCAGGCTTTTGAAGCTGATCCTCGTGAATGGGTGGTGGACTGGGTAGAGGAAGGACTTGGTCTGGCTGTAGGTATTGCTGCTCAGAGCTATGTGGCCAAACGCATGGGTACAGAGAGTCTTTTTGCAGTGACCAAGGCTACTGCCACGGACGAGCCAACCCAACCACAGACGTAATTGTAATCGTGGTTGTACTCGTGATCGTATCGTTATCGTTATCTCCATCTCCATCGTAACTAATTTATCTATACGTAAATGCATATTTAAGCGTTTCTGCTACCGCTCTCTCTCGTGTGATTCTTTTTTTCTATACAGTTAATACACAAATGCAAATATAAAGTGGCATGTCATTATACGAATATGGCCGACTCATAACTGCCGGTGCTGGTGAGTCTGATAAATATCCACATGAATACAGACGACACGACAGGAATCGAAAAGTTATCGTCTACAATATCAATAGCCTCGGATAACGCAGCAACAACCCCAGCTACAATTGACAGTACTGATAAAGAAACACGGGAAGTTTCCGGTAACCATAGAATATCGCCAGGCGCATTATAATAATTGTATCTGGGAATGAAAAACCCATACAGGAGCCAAGTGCTAAATACCCCAGTCACAAACGCTGCTCCAGATCCAGCTAATGATTTGCTGCCGATTCTAGGAGTCAGATAGCCATATGCTCGTCCAATGGTCGATGCAGCAGTGTCAGCCCAAGAGAGGAGCAGAACGGCCAATAACGAGATATCCTTGGAAAACAAAACAAATACTATTATCAATCCCAGCAGGTACCAAATCACCCCGTTATAACTGTCAATCTCCTTCTCACGCATTAGAAACCCCATCCAACTGACATAAAGCTGGTTGAGCCTTGGATTTCGAAACCGAATCAGATCAGTGCCTCCAATTAATATGAACATTGTAGTCAGAACAGGGGTGATTTGCGATACTGCAAACCCCTGAGTGTACAACCAAAGGGTAACAAACCCAATAGAAATATGCAAAAATTTACGGGGAATCTCATGTCTGTGAATAAACGAGCGGAATTTTTGGTGCGAGGGAATTGTAACTAGCGATACTGATGAAGATGATTTGGATTCAGAGCTCAGAAGAGGAGTCGAAAGCAGGTCTGCATTCATGACCTTGACATTTGTGTCTTCAGCAAGCGACTCTAAAGATGAAGTACGAGACAGCGATGCCGAACTACTGCTCATCGACTCAGATGACGAGATGGAAGCAGTTTCAGCCTCAGTTTCCACCTCTTTGAATAGGGATTTGCGTAAAGTCATGATGATAGTACTATGACGGAAGCAACCTTTTTTTTTGTGTCGGACGATGTCTTTATAACGATTACGGTACAGTCGGCTCTTTACGTGTAGATGCAACTTCAGCACTAGACACCACTCGGATATTATTCTTCAAACAGAAAACGTTATACCGATATACCAGACTGAACTTGATCTAGCACCAGTGTTTCTCTCTTACGTTCTGGGGTCTTCGCGTGCGAACTAAAGGTCTTTTATTATTTAACCTATTAAGTCCAGTCCTATTTTCATGTGATAAGTATTATACAGCAGACGCGCGTGTAGCCGCTTATCATTTGATTATGGATTTGGTGTATGATTCTGTAAAGAGTAATTGCAGCAGACTTCGGTGCATGGTACTTATGATGATGATATAAACGGTACCGATATCGGTATTAATTCATCTATTTATTTATGTATAATTGGGCATGTTTTTTTTTAAAAAAAAGGTGAATATATTAAGCAATCTCAAGCTTGTAAGTAGCGATTTCAAAAGCTCGTAAAGTGACCGGGATGTGAATTCCATCTCTTTCAACAGAAAAGTCGGCAGGTTTATCATCATTCTCGAGAATGTTGGTCTTGTACACTTTTTTGATTGGAAGCAAAGAGAGAATATGCCCAGATGATTTACCACCCAAGCTCTCATACACACGTACAATGACCGTTTTCGAGTTCTGCGCTTTGATTTCGGTAGTCCGGGCATTGGATATCACGTCTAGATCATCCTCACCACGTTTGACTGCACTCACGATAACGTTCTGAGGACCCACAAATTCAACCAAAGAACCCGCTTTGTAAAGAGCAGTGGCCGACGCCAATTTACTATCGTCTTTGACAGAAAGCACCCGCAAGGGATTGTTAAAGTTATGAGCAATACGAACAACATCAGAGTTGATTCTGCCAGCATGACCCATAATAGCAAACCGAATATTGTGTCTACCCATATCAGCATTTCCATCGGGTGCTTTTGATGATCGCAACAGCGAAAGTCTCATGACATTGCCATGAACTGAAAAGCCATACTTGGAGTCGTTGAGAACAGTAACCCCATATGAGAAATCAGATAAATCAGCGTACTTGTGGCAACAAACTTCAAATTTAGCAACATCCCAATTGGTATTGTAGTGAGTAGGTCTTTTGACGCTACCATACATGGAATCATAAGTGGCGAAATCTTCATGAACGTCGACAGGAAACTCGACCTTGAGGAATTTACACGATTCCCGCCATTCAACTTCAGTGTTATACTCTAGATATGAGACATTGGGACCAAGTGGTTCAGAGTCGACTGCAGCTCCCATGGAGATAGTCGTCTTGATCCAACTGCGCTCACTGATCTGCTGTTCAATAATAAGTGCAGCATTCAAAGGGCCACTTTCAAGGATCTTGACTGTACCGGAAGGAACCTTTTTAAATTTGTTAAGCGAGTACACCTCGGTATCCCAACCCTGCCAATTCAAAGGTTGGTCTTCAAAAACAACAAATTGATTACCTTTACCGCCTTCTGGGATCATTTCATAAGAGTTGTCCACATCGTATAAACTAGTCAATAGTCCGCCAATAATAGTGGCTCGAAGACGAGTATTTTCAAACACAAATACTCCCTTTTTGACTTCTTTCAGACTAACTGCAGAAGCAGCTTGGGCATTTATAGGAGGTGACACCGTTGCAAGGGCAGGAGACGACCTTTCAGTTACAAAATGAACATATTCAGACCCCTTTTCTCCCTTTTCAGACGTAATAGGAACCTTGACGATTTCGGATCGCGGCCAGGGAAGCGTATTAAGAGCAAGCAAATTTCTCGTTTCAGAACCCTCGTCTGCAATATTAATGCCAGCAGCAATCACTGCGCTACGCAAAATCTCCATACCCATTTTAGAAATGTCATGATAGATCTCGTCAGCGTCATGATAAACCATCTCGATTGAACTTCCAGGAAGTACATCATGAAATTGGTTTAGCAAGGTGAGTTCCCACATATCATCGATCTGAATCTTGGGATATTGATATGAAGGATTGACAATTGAAGCAGCAGTAGCAGCAAATTCAACATCGTGAAGCAAAGTCTCGACATAGCGGTTATTCTTTTTGGTGTTTGCTTGCGTTGTATAAGTACCACGATGAAACTCGAAATAGAGCTCACCTACCCAACTAACCAAGGAAGCTCCTTGGTTGGTGCGTGCAGCAACCTGGTCAAAGAATTTCTCAACATCACCATGCATTTCGACCCGAGGAATCTCTCCTACAGTGTCGGAAATACCTCTGTTTCTTCGCATTCTCTCCAACATATCCACAGTTGGACCTCCACCTCCATCACCATAGCCAAATAAAAGCAGAGACTTTTCATGAATCCCCCGGTTCTTGTTATTGTAGATTGATAGATTAAGCTCGGGAATTGAGCAATTGGAATTATAAGTATCAGCAGGAGGCATATGACAGATAACCTGACTGCCGTCCAAAGCGACCCAATTGAATGTGGTGTTGGGAAATTTGTTGATATTATTCCAGCTCAATTTCTGAGTCAAAAACCGTTCAATGCCAGCTTGTCTACATAACTGAGGGATCTGTGCACTGTAGCCAAAGGTGTCAGGAAGCCAAAAGGTTTTAGAATGAATACCGAAATTATCCTGGAAAAACCGCTGTCCATACAAGAATTGACGAGCAACCGCCTCTCCAGATGGGATATTAGTATCACACTCTACCCATGAGCCACCAATTGGAATAAATCTACCCAGTTGTACTTGTTTTTTCAATCGGTCAAATAGGTCCGGGTAGTCTTCTTTCAGCCACGAGTACTGAACAGCCTGCGAACATACAAAGTTGTATTCTGGATACCGTTCAATCAAATCCAACTGGCTAGCCCAGGAACGGGCGATTTTACGACGCGTCTCGACATAGGGCCACAGCCAAGCGGTATCAATATGGCAATGGCCCAACCCAGTAATAACCGCTTCTTCAGCACGTGTGACATTGCTATTATCACTTGTAGTAGAAGGTTTGAAAATAGCACCGGAATCGATCTGTTTGCCTAGAAAAGTAGCAGCAATTTCTCGACACTTTGGCAGAGTAGTCTCGAAGTCAGTTACATCAAACGTGTCAATGATAGAATTAGCAACCTCTAAAGCGCGATGTTTCTGCCACGAGTTTTCAGGTAGATTTAGTGCACAGTCAACAATGGCATCATAATCATGTCGAAGAGCTCGAGCAGTCTTGTTTGGCAACACCAGGTCGGCTGTCGTCAGCTTATAATATCTGTCATCAGAAGGTGGCTGGATATTATCATGAGGGTCAGCATTACCAAACATAGCGTTACAACTAGTTTCAATATAAAACGTATGCCATTTTCCATCTTTGACCCATTCCTTAGGTATGGTCCATTCTTGTCTTTCTTCTCCTGATAAGCCCACTTGAGGCTTGCCATCTTCCAAGAAAATAAGACCCTCGTTCTGACAATCCCAATTGAAAATCACCTCGTCAGACCGTTTCTTCCATTCCGAAGGAACTTTGATTGTAACGCGAAACCAATGAGTAGTCCAAGAGGGCCCAAAACTGTCGCCAATTTTCGCTTGACGGAATTTGGTGGTATCCGAAGTGGCAGTCTTGAAATTGGGTCTATCAGTGCCTTCTACTGAATACACATACAACACGACCGAATCCTCGTCTCGA
The DNA here is from genome assembly GCA_030583365.1 of Sugiyamaella japonica. NCBI lineage: Eukaryota > Fungi > Ascomycota > Dipodascomycetes > Dipodascales > Trichomonascaceae > Sugiyamaella > Sugiyamaella japonica. The sequence goes on from JAJMIG010000063.1 coordinate 36,942, forward strand.
GCTCGCTCATAGTTGTAGACAGCTGGTAAACTATGGGCCTTGTACTGGCCGTTCTGAACAAATAAAGGAAGTCGATTTCGATAGATGGAGTCGACCTTTTTAGCAATCGGATGTGACAATAACTGCGGATAACTCGACATGTTTGTCAGTGATGAAAAGTAGTTAGTAGTTCAAAACGATCAACTCCACTCAGTTGTTGACAGATGTCAGCAGCGCCCAATTTGAGTGGGGGGTTCTAAATCTTATGCTTTTCTTTTCTGCAAGTCCATGTCTATCAGAATAATAAATAGCATGCCCTTTCTCGTAACGCTAGCGCTAACGCCTGGGCTTATCATGATAGTGGTTGGGGTAATATGTGAGCGATCTTCGAGGACCCCCTTTATGGGGTGTTACTGGTCGTCAAAGAAAACTGATTGGTTATGTGAGTTGAGTTGTATTATTATTCTATTATTATGTATCTTAAGGTTTGTTGAGAACCACTTTGTTGACAATTCCATCAGCAGCAGGGGATTTCCACCAATTGCCATTGGGATAGCCATAATCCTCCCAGGCAGACGGTTTAACTTGGACCGAATAACCGGGTTCCAACGGCGTCACAATAAACCCGTCCTTGACCTTTGAAGGATGTTCAAAGTGCTCATGTAGGTGGTCAACGTACTCTAATAACGACAGTTTACCAGACACGCTGATGTAGTCGATGGTGGAGATATGCTGAGTGTATTCAGGGAGTCCCACACCACCAGAGTGGGGCACAATGGGCACATTGAACTTCTTGGCTAACAATAACACAGAAAGCACCTCATTAACACCACCCAGACGACATGAATCGATCTGAGCAATGTCAATAGCACCGGATTGCAGAAGCTGTTTCCAGATAACTCTGTTCTGACACATTTCACCAGTAGCCACTTTGATACCATAGGGCTTCAGGGCATTCTTGACCGCCAAGTGGCCCAAAATGTCATCAGGAGATGTAGGTTCTTCAATAAAGTATGGCTTGTACTCTTTCAGTTGCTTGACATATTCAATTGCCTCTGGTACAGACCATACCTGGTTGGCATCAATCATCAGGACAGCTTCGGGGCCAATCTCTTCTCTGGCCAGCTTGAGTCGCCGCTTGTCATCTTCAACACTTCCACCCACCTTTAATTTGAAATGCTTATAACCATCCTTGAGCGATTGCTGAAGCAGGGCTCTCATTTTATCATCACTATAACCTAACCAGCCTGCAGAGGTGGTATAAGTAGGAACGGCTCTATTATTAAGAGTGTCTTTTATTCTTTCCTTTTTGCCTTTTTCAGCTTCACGAAGAATTTCAAGTGCTTGTTCAGGGGTCAAGGCGTCAGTAAGGTATCTGAAATCAATTGCAGCCACATACTGTTCAGGAGTGAAATCAGCAACCAATTTCCATAGGGGCTTCTTTTCAGACTTTGCCCATAAATCCCAGATGGCATTCACCGTGGCGCCAAGAGCCAAATGAATGACACCCTTTTCAGGGCCAATCCATCTCAATTGAGAATCGGCCACTAGTGATTTCCAAGTTCCACCAATGTCGGCAGTGATTTCCTCTAGAGACCTGCCCTTGATTTTTTCAGCAAAATATTGAATAGCGTATGCGACAATGTCGTTACCACGGCCAATAGTGAAAGTCATTCCATGGCCCTGAAGAGATGGGTTATCGGTCTCGAAAATGATGTATGCAGCAGAATAATCACCTGCTTCGTTCATAGCATCCGACCCAGTTTTGTCCAGCGAGGTGGGGAATCGAATGTCCCGAACTTTATATCCTGTGATTAATGTCATTTTTGACGAGTTTTTCTATTTCCAATTAATCAATATAACCTGATCAAAATGTCGACGGCGGTGTGAGTAGCTTATATACTTGACTTATTTCCCCACGTTTTGGGTGTTTTGCGTGGGGGTGGATTGACATTTGCGGGGATGAGCGGAAAATGAAAACCCCGAGTACCCGACGTACTGGTCAAGGTAGGCGTGGGGTCAAGCATGGAATTGCAGAATCAATCACCAAAATCACTCTTTGACTGCGTATTTGTTTGTGTATATGTCGGAGATCTGACGTTGTAGGCGTGGGGTGAACTGTGTTGAGTGAACTGCGTTGCGTGAACTGCGTTGCGTGAAACTGCGTTGCGGTTTCTCTTCTACAGCTGAACAGCTCGAGACAGAATAGCATAACGACAATATTCACACGATGCGTGCTATTGGTGATTACTCTCCTGTTGTGAATCTATTTCATCATTCGGGTAATATATATTGGACGTTGGTTCTAGATATTATATGAATAGTTAATAGTTCTCGTATAGTACTAGACGTAGTATATAACTTGGAAAATACCCACTCACCTACCAAGAAAATGAATAGAAATTATGGACAACTAGAAGGACCACTAGAACCACCAGAAGAGCCACAACCCCCCTTCCCCAAGTCTCCCCGTTAATCAGGGGCATTATCAAATTACCATACCGGTATATCCTTATAAGCGCATGTAATATTCCCTTTCGATAACCAGTCTTCTCACCGCCAGCCTAACCCAGTCCTAACATGCATGAAAAAAAAATCAATCAATTTTTTTTCACTCTACTATCAGAATATTCAACATTCTTCGAGTCTGTTCTGTAATTCGTCGCATACAGTAGTACTGGTCTGTTGATTTTATTTTGGGGTTTCTTTCATAGCTTGGTATATATTTGAAGATCGTGGCTTGTAAAAAATGACGTTCATTCTTACTGAAACGTCGGCTGGTTATGCCCTGTTAAAGGCAAAGGACAAGAAGATTCATAAATCGGACAACCTGATTCAGGAATTGTCGACTCCAGAACAAGTTGCTAATCAATTCAAGGTCAAGGCATTCTCCAAATTCGAGTCAGCTGCTGCTGCTCTAGAAGAGGTCAATGCCATAGTGGAAGGCAAAGTTTCTGACAAGCTTGCTAACTTGTTGCAAGAGTTTAAAGATGACAAGAAGACGTCTCTTGTGGTTGCGGATCCCAAACTTGGAAATTCCATCAACAAGTTGCCAGGATTGTCTTTTTCGATTATTTCCGATTCAAATTCGTTGGATCTATTCAGAGCTATTCGCGAAAACCTACCTAGTTTGTTGCCTGGTCTGACAGAGAAAGATCTTTCCACCATGTCTCTTGGGTTGGCCCATTCATTAGGCCGTCATAAACTCAAGTTCTCTCCTGATAAGGTGGATACTATGATTGTACAGGCTATTGCATTATTGGATGATCTTGATAAAGAACTGAATACTTATGCCATGAGAATCAAGGAATGGTACGGATGGCATTTCCCTGAAATGGCCAAAGTCGTTCAAGATAACGTGGCTTATGCCAAAGTCATCAAGGTAATGGGATATAGATCTAGTGCTTCAGAGACAGACTTGTCCGAAGTGTTACCCGAGGAGGTTGAAACACAGCTCAAAGAAGCGGCCGAAGTGTCCATGGGTACTGAAATCACCGAATTCGATTTAGAGAACATCAAATGTCTTGCTGATCAGGTCATTGGGTTTGCTGAATACCGTGAACAGTTGTCAAGTTACCTGTCAGCTCGTATGGCTGCTATTGCTCCTAATCTGACTGCTCTGTTAGGTGAGCTGGTGGGTGCTAGATTGATTGCCCACGCAGGAAGTCTTATCAATCTTGCCAAAGCCCCAGCATCTACTGTTCAAATTCTTGGTGCGGAAAAGGCACTTTTCAGAGCTCTTAAGACCAAACACGATACCCCTAAATATGGTCTCATCTACCATGCTTCTCTTATTGGAAAGGCATCTGGACGCAACAAGGGTAAAATTGCTCGTATGTTAGCAGCCAAAGCTTCAGTCAGTCTTCGATACGATGCACTTGCTGAAGAGCGCGAGGATATAGCTACTGTTGGAATTGAAGACCGAATTAAGATTGAAAAGAGATTGAGCGCTTTGGAGGGCCGAGATATGTCGACGATTCGAGCGGTCGTGAATGGCCGTAACCAAGAGAAGGTCACTTTGAAAGCCAGTGGATCTTATAACGCAGATGCTGATGCTGTTGATAGCACCACTGTGGATGATGTGGACTCGGATGATGAAGATAGCGATGTGGAGATGGTCAAAGAGGAGCCCAAGAAAAAGAGAAAGAGAGACGATGAAGACGAGTCATCATCCAAGAAGAGCAAGAAGTCGAAATCCGACAAGAAAGACAAGAAGGAGAAAAAAGACAAGAAGGATAAGAAGGAGAAAAAGGAGAAGAAGGATAAGAAGAAGCACAGGGATTAGACGTGAATGATGAAGAAGAGAGGATGATGATTTGTATTTATAGTTTTTTTTTTGTCCGTTTTACTATTTTTGTTTTTTGTCAATTGTTAATAAAGTATATAGCATTCTAGTGAAGGAGAAGCCCCGGCGCCTAGTCTTCACCATGTTTGGCGAGCTCACTTAAGATGCTTTTGGCTAAAGACTCGTCATTGACAGCAATTCGTCCATGATGCCAATCTACCAGAATTGGTCGCACGATAGACGACGTGGTAGCACCCAACAGCGTATCCCCAATATTCGGTTGTTTACTGTTCTCAGCGTATTGAACAATTGACTTGAGTTGATCTGCCGTTGGATTCGACTCGGTGATCTCAATGTCGAAAGAACGGGCTGATCTGTCTTGGAATTGCTGATTGATATAGGATTTGAGATTCCGCGAAGTCGCTGACTCGGGATTGTGGCTGTAACAATGTTAGTATCCGCCGGGGGAGATAAGGGCTGAGGGGGCTACTGTTCCAGGGCAGTTCACGAGCCGAGCGAAACGAGCAACGGGTCTGGGCAGAGCCCAGCCGCCGGAGGCGGAACCCGTCGTCCCGTGAACCCAGCCCTCTGTACGTGGAGACTAAAACATACAACAGAGTCACAGCACCTCTTAATTTCTGGAATGATTTGAGCATTTTTCAAAGATATGTGTGGATGGAGAGAGAGAGGCAAGCGAAGCTCACCGGAGATTCGGTCATCGGGCAGGGTCATCGGGCAGAGATCTATATACAATTGCATACGGGGATAAATATATCCTTTAACTGCATGGGGAAACGATTTCTAACAAGAGTCAAAACAGAGCTAACAAGAGATTCCAGGCCTCCATATTTCCGGTGGTCATTGTTATAGTTATTATTATCTGTGTGTGTCTTGAACGTCAGTTTATTATTAGTCGTGCTCTTGTCGTGCGTACCATTGTTTTTTGACATCTGCAAGAGCTGGTGCCGTGCATATGTTTCAGGAGCTACCACTTTTAGCTCTCGCTTCGTGATCTTTTTCCAGACTGTTCAATTTTCACACCAAGTTTGTTTCACCAAGTTTGTTAATAGCCAAAATGACCCAGCTCGTTGATAAATATCCAGCTAAATCGCACGCTCGTCGCACGGCCGAGAATCTCAAACTACTAGTACAGTCGAGATCCGATATCGATGCATCGGTAGCAACTTCAAGCCTTATCTATATCGCATCTACAAAACATGTTTTCTGGGCTCACTGTGATCAGACTATCCCATTTCGCCAGAATCGTTATTTCAACTACTTCACGGGTGCCCATGATCTGGCCGAGGCCCATGTGACGTATGATGTTGCCAAAGATACTCTCACTTTGTATCTTGCTCCCATAGATAAGGACGATGTCATGTGGAGCGGCATGCCCATCTCACTCCAAGAGGCGCAAGAGAAATACGATGTTGATCAAGTGAAATATGCTTCTGATTTGGAGGCCGATTTAAAAGCGTTTGCTGCTGCTGCTTCTTCTACCTCTGGAGTACATGTGCTTTCAACTGATAAATCCACAGAATATAGCAGTCTGGTTCAGGAATCGGATTTGCTTCTTAAAGCAGTGGACGAAACTCGTATGATCAAGGACGATTTCGAATTGTCGCTAATGAAGCGGGCTGCAGAGATCACAGACAACTCTCATCTTGCGGTCATGTCTGCTTTACCCATTGAGAAGAATGAAGGCCATATCCACGCAGAGTTTGTATATCATGCTATGCGCCAGGGATCCAAGAACCAAGCCTATGATCCCATCTGTTGCTCCGGTATCAACTGTGGCACTCTGCACTACGTCAAAAACGACCTACCACTTGAGCCTGACAAACAATTGGTTCTCATTGATGCCGGTGCTGAATGGCAGGCATACGCTTCGGATGTCACTCGAGTTTTCCCAATTAATGGAGAATGGACCCCCGAGGCTCGTGCTATATACGAAACTGTCTTAGACATGCAACTTCAAACAATGGCCAAAGTTGCTCCCGGAGTGTCCTGGGATGACCTCCACAAGCTGTCACACCAGATTCTCATCCAGCATTTCCTTGACCTGGGCATTTTCAAGAACGGTACCGCCGAAGAAATCCTCGAGTCTCGCATCTCTGCCTCGTTCTACCCTCATGGATTGGGTCATATGCTTGGTATGGATACTCATGATACTGCCGGTAATGCCAACTACGACGATCCAGACCCCATGTTCAGGTATCTTCGAATCCGAAGAACTCTTCAAGCCAATATGGTTGTTACGGTAGAACCTGGTGTGTATTTCAACAAATTCTTGCTTGAACCAGTATTTGCTGACCACGACAAAGCCAAGTATCTCGATGAAAAGGTTCTTGAAAAGTACATGCCAGTAGGAGGGATCCGTATTGAAGATGATGTTCAGGTCACCATCGACGGATTCAACAATCTTACAAAGATGACCAAGGATGCTGATAAGATTGCCAAAATCGTTAAAGACGGCATTGACAAAGGTCGTGATTACTTTCATGTTGTTGCGTAAGCGCCTTTCTAGAATGCAATAATGTATTTTATGTAAAAGTGTATGTGAATGTTTATGCTGCTTCGCTGCTATTCAACGAATCAATATGAATCAAAGCATGCTCGATTGTGTCAAAAAATGCATGACCTTTACTCTGCTCGACCACGAGTTTGTTGATGCCCGAGGTCTCAAACATTCTGCGAATGGTTCGGTCTTTGGGCATACGGGTGAATATAACCGTCATGTCCCGATTGGTATAACCGGTTATGATTTCATAGAGTGTCTGAACGGCCGACGAGTCACATTCTGTCATGCCACGAAGGTCGATGATCAGATATTGGATACGGTCTTCGACTAATCTGGGATGCGACGGATGCACTCGCATCGACCCGTATATTTCCAGCCTTCTCAGTCGATTGGCGAGATCGCCAGTGTTTGCAAATGTCAGTGGCTCGGGAATCTTCACAATGAGACATCCTTCTATGGCTTCAAGATTTTCTGGATTCTCGTCTGCATTACGGAAAATGTTCGTTCCTGGGATACGGCCCAAAATTTGGATTCGTGGCCTTGTAGCATGTCGGATCACGCGCACCACTGAAAAAAACACCCCTACGGCAATACCAGTTTGAACAGACCAAAATAATGTGAATACCAATGTAAGAAAAAAAGTAAATAGGTCCTGATAACCCTCAATTTTCCAGTAGAATTGAATATCAGCAGGTGCCTCTTCAACAAGAGAGATACCAATTACAGTGATGACAGCTGATAGTACACATTTGGGGAGGTAAAAGAAAAAAGGCATCAGATAAGCAATAGATATCATAGTGATGATGGACATAAAAATAGATGACATTTGAGTTTTTGCTCCCGATAATCCATTCACTTTGCTTCGAGCATATCCTCCAAACGACGGAAGTGCACTGACAAGACTACCGGCAACGTTACACAGCCCTAAGGCCACCAGCTCACGATTGGTTGAAATATTATAATCATATCTGCTGCCAATTGCCTTTGCCGCAATAGTGGACTCAAAAAACCCAAGCACAGCAGCGAAAAACGAAGCAGAAAAGTTGAGCTTGAAATCGTGCCATTTACTCGGCGTCAAGGGAAACTCAATCACCACTTTTCCAGGGGTAATCGAACCCATCACCTCTAAACCGGCTTCATCGAGTTTCATATATGTACAGACAATAGTGGACATGACAACGACAAAAAGAATCTCTGGAAAAAAATGGAGAATCTTGAATTTCCCTGTGTAGGTGCGTTTCAAGATTCTCAATGTCAAAACAGTGAACAGGGCCAAAAATGCTACTTTGGATGTTAATGGATCGGCTCTATGCCAGTGTCTAATAATGAAAACTAGTTTTCCTATTGTCGACGGATGGGTCTCGGTTATTTCATGCATCAAAGCAGTAAGCCCCAGTACAGCTGGCATCTGGTCTACTATCATGACAAGACCAACAGCCGAGATGAATCCACGGAGAAGAGCTTTTGATAGCACGGAGTCTAGAAACCCCAGTCTCAGCAAGCCAGCGCTTAATAGTACAGCTCCTGAAGCGCCGGCAATGACCCCTGTAACTTCTGATGGAGATAATGATGGAGAACCACCCATAACTGCAGCGCCTGTCTTATGAATATAAGGAATCATCGCTTGACCAACAATTAGAGAAATTGGTCCTTCGGGCCCAACAATCATTAGTGGTACGGATCCGAATAATGCATATACAATAGGAGGAACCACTAATCCATATAGTCCAGACACTGTAGGCACGTTTGCCAATGAGGTAGCATAACTCATACTGACGGGGATCTGGAAACTGGCCAAAGTAGCACCAGCCACAAAGTCGCCCAAAAGATAAGATAGCTGGTATTGTGAAATCCACGACAGGGCCGGGATATAATAAGACCAATACGAACGTGCTTCGGGTTTTAACATACCGTTCTCCGGTAATTTGACTGAAGTGGTTGCTCGAATATTGCTACTACTAGAGATAGACGAAGTATCATTGAAAATGTATTCTAATCTTCTCGCGTAAGGGGTTCCAGACCGTGAAGAGGAAGACGGTCCGACATTATTCTCATTGCTATTATCTCCTAATAACGGGGTAGTTTCTGTCTGATTGTATTTGTTCTCATGATTCTGGATAATATGAGACTCTGAAGACATTTGAGAGGTAAAAGTACTTTAATAGAGTGCGATTTTGCATGCGTAGTTTTGTGAATCGTGAGTGGTGAATCTTAATCAATAATGATTAATTAACCAGTGCAGGAAGAAAGAAAACGTCCAAGGTTAGCTGGATTAATCATCTGCAAGGAAAATAGTCTTGAATGCGGCGTACTGCAGATATGGAAGAGGGGTATACGCGACAGGAACCATAAATAGCCAATAATATTGAATGTAAAAGTAAATAGACGAATTGGTTTACTTATTTTTTGTGTTACCGAAACGTAGCAGAACAGCTATTACAGTTGTGTGGCCTACGAGCGCTACTAACGATTCTGGCTACACGTGCACGCGTTCTAGCTCTATATGATAGAACAATCGAAAACGACGTGCTTGCAGAAGTATGCATGACCGGAGTCCGATAACCCTGCACCATTAAGAGAAAGAGCATGAAAGGGGTAATTTAATAACAAACAAGCGGGAGTAAGCCCAGAAGGGACCAAATACATCTATTTACATGATTGTCATTTTGTGGGGTAAGTTTGACGTGAATATATTATCAGTTAGCAATTACCTTTTGACGGGGATATTCTGTTCTTCTTTTCCTGGTCTTGTTTATTTACACACTGGCTGCCGATGTGAACGTTGCAGACGATCTACTTCAGTGCCGTATGACATACACCCTAATCTTTATCAGCCTGCATGTATGGACCCCCAGGACTTGATGGTAATTTATTGGCAGTCTATAAATTGTCCACGATCATTGATCCAGACGGATATTTTTAATATACCCAGTACTAAAGCATTATGATTATAGATGATAGACTAGTGGCAGGGGTCCTGTCAGTTATATCGCTTTTCTCTTGCGCTTCTGCGTCTACATCTTATCGGTTTCCATTCTGGAATCCATTTCGAGTTGACAACGGACCAACCCAGTTTCAATTCACTATCGACAATACTCGATCACTCATTAATAGCGCAGTCAACTATTTCGAAGAACAGAAAAAATCGTCTCTTACTCCATTTTTATATTCCACCTGGGAAACATTGATCCAAGATTATCCCGAAGCCGTTAAGAAAGCACTAACTCCCTCGTATCCAATTCCAATCTCACCACAAAATGACTGGCTATATCATGTTACAAGTGAAGAGATTCCCACACATGAGTTAAGAATCAAATCCCCCGATGAGTTAGGAATTGACTCTGTCAAACAATACTCCGGTTACCTGGATATCAAAGAAGAAGATAAGCATTTTTTCTTCTGGTTCTTTGAGTCGCGCAATGATCCTGAAAACGATCCGGTGGTTCTCTGGATCAATGGTGGGCCCGGATGCTCGTCTATGACTGGCGGCCTTTTCTTTGAATTGGGACCCAGTGCCATTGGCCGGGACTTGAAACCCATATACAACCCGTATTCGTGGAATTCGAATGCCAGTGTTATATTCCTGGATCAGCCTGTCAATGTTGGCCATTCTTATTCATCCAAAATAGTCCGATCCACTGTTGCTGCTGGTAAAGATTTCTATGCTTTTCTGAAACTGTTTTTCCAACAGTTTCCGGAATATAGCAATCTTCCATTCCACATTTCTGGCGAGTCATATGCCGGTCACTACATTCCAGCTTTTGCCAGGGAAATTGTATCTCAAGCCGACGACCCCGGTAAAAACTTCAATCTCACCTCCATTATGATTGGCAACGGGATCACCAATGCTCTTGTTCAGGATGAATCTTATGAATGGATGGCTTGTGGACTAGGCGGTCATCCTGCTGTGTTGACCCCTGAACAGTGTTCTGAGATGCATGACCTGTGGCCCCGTTGTAAGAACCTTCTCGAGGTGTGCTATGAGAATCCAACGCCATTAGCCTGTGTTCCTTCCGAAATCCAGTGTGGGGCCATAAAGAAACCATTCCGTGAGACTGGTCTCAATGTTTATGACATGCGAGTACCATGTGGAAACAGCTCACTTTGCTATGAGCAAGAAGAATGGATCACAGAGTACATGAATCTCCCTGAAATCAAAAAAGCCATTGGATCTGAGGTCGACTCTTTTATTGGTTGTGACCATGATGTCGGAGCGTACGTATCATCAGGAGACCACCCAGATGCTTCATTTTGGGGTGTAGCTAACGTTGTAGACAATTCTATTCATACGGAGATAGATCCATGCCGTTTCATCAGGATGTAGCCTATTTGTTAGAAGCCGGTGTTCCTGTTCTTATCTACGCCGGTGATAAGGATTTCCAATGCAATTGGCTCGGAAATCAAGCATGGGTAAATGCATTGGAGTGGACAAAAGGTCAAGAGTTCAATGCGACAGAAATGCAGACCTGGATAGTCGATGATGAGGATGCTGGTGAAGCTAAGAACGTCGACAACTTTACATTTTTACGTGTCTATGACGCTGGTCATATGGGTAAGTGAGACTGGTTATAGGTTTTTATTTACTAAGATGCTAACATAGCAGTACCCTTTGATCAGCCGAAAAATTCTCTTGAAATGTTGAATAGATGGCTTTCTGGAGACTACACATTTGAGTAGCAGTAAGTAGATTCATATACAGTTTTAATAATAAATAGATCAGTTTTTCGTATACTAGGTAGATCATGATAGTTTACCACGAGCTTCAGTGACTTCTGGACAGGTCATTGAGTGGATCACCCACATGAGAGAATACGAACTATGAACAAAATCTGTCGCCAGACTCTTGCTCTGTTCATAGAGATCACGGTATTCGCTATGTGGAGCCAAGGTTATCACTTTATTTGCCTGATCGATTCTCATATTGGACTTGGATTTCCAAATAAATGACGACAAATCGTCGACAGTCTTAGTGTCAGAAAACACCTTTTGAATTGTTTCGAGCGGAAGCGATTTATAAACGCTCAGATATTCGCTATAAGCACGTTGTCGGATGCGAGCATACAGCTCAGAGTAATGAGGGCCAAGGTAGAGGTCAAGTTTGAACTCTAGTGAATGGGTACTCCATAACGAGAAGAATTCAACGTACTTGACACTCAAGAAAGACGATATCATAGTGCGCAGATACGGGGTCTCTTCAACGAAAGCGGAGAAAAGACTATCTTTATCTAGCATGAATTTGAGATGTTGGCGAGAAAACGTAGCTAGCGCACAAATGGTGATGTTGATACCAAGATCTTTTAATTTGAACAGCTGGCTATATTCAAGGGCCCTTTCAAGGTCCCCAGATGTGATTTCAGACTGCGTATCTCTGCCAACGGAAGCAGAACTGTCACCAATAATACCTTCGCCGATTTTTAGAAACGATGCGGCACTTTCCTCGAAATCACCAGCTGCTAAGCAGGCTATGGCATACGTGACGCCTAGGCGGATAGCCGAGTCAATATCGATTTCACGGTTGTTAACAGTTGACTTTTTATTACCACTGGAATCATAATGCAGAGCTCTTGTGACTACATTCTTAACATACGACCATTGTTCTGACAGGACCGAGGTCTCGGCAATCCGGCACTGGATCTGGCTAAAAAGAGAAAGGTCTTTTTTTCTGCCCATGGCATCTTCTTCGCCGTCACTACATCCATCTAGCACCCTACGATAGTATCTCTGAGCAGAAGTCATGTCACCATTGATGACATAAAGCCATGCTAGTTGCATTGACGCTTCAATACTCTGTTGGTAGTTAAAAGCAGATGCGTGGTCTCGAATAGTTGCATCAAGTTCAGTAGTAATTTGCCTGAAGTCTTCCTTGCTGGTTGTTATCCATTCCGAGTCCTCGCGGGCCCATACGTTATCAGGATCCAAAGCCACAAGCCTCTTGCGGGCCTCTATAAACAGAGCAAGACTTTTTGTTTCCTGTTTTATCAGTTGAATGATTCTTTCGTAGACTTTAATTTGACATTGTTGGTCGTCTGAGATTGTAGCCAGACGGGTTAACCTCTTTAAGAGGGCCGGAGTGGCGTACGAGGCTGCCAAAATGGCTCCTATTGAGTCGTAGTCTGAACCAGAGGATACCAGTTCGCCAGACATTGCAATTGGGAGCCAAGCTAATAAATAGAAGTGGTCTGGCAGTGATGTAGAGAATAAGACTGTGAAACCTGATAATGTGCGGCGGAAATGTTCATACTTGTGAATGAGAAGCTCGAAAGACTCGAGATACTCCCCGCTGCGGAGTGCTTAATTTATCGAAACCAGAATAAGCGATACAAAGAGTTCGTGTGAGTAGTAGCTAAACTCTCCAGAAAGTACTACAATATTAGCACTTTTTCACACCCCTATAGACGGCGACCCTCCCTTCAACTCCCCACAACCCCAACCCATATCTATCCCTTAAAACCAAAGAGGTAAGATAAGATACATAAAAAAAACTTATAGGGGAACTAACTACTAGCTTGCTTGATTCTCACAAACTATTCCATCAGCTACCAGAGAGATATGCTGAAAAGTCTTAGATATGGGCTTGGTACGGTGGTTGGTAACAACAGCCGACAGTACTTTTCCACTGGGTCCAACGCGCTTGTTCGAAAACGCTTTAAAACTCCGCTGAAAACTCGACTTCGACAAGTACTTGAGCAAGATGATGATGGCGACAACAAAGAAGCCAAACCCGTTGCACGCAAATCCGAGATATCAAAACCAGACCTATTTAAAGTCAACGATCTACTTACTGCTCGAGTTGAAGAGTTTTTCAATCAAGACATACACAAACTGCTTAAAGCAACCCCGTCCTTCAATGTTCGCCATGGACTGGTGTTCCAGTATTTAGGCACTTCAGTCGACCGGGCGAAGAATTCATATTTTGCTGCCGAGGATATCGAGAAGCAACTGAAACGAGGCAACTTGGCTAAAGCTGTGTACATTGCCAAACTGGCGAGATCAGAAGGGTCTGTGGGCATGAACCAAATTCTCAAATATGTCTTGAATGACAAAGACTTTCGCCCCACAAGTACCATCGTTCCAAGTGAGGTCGTCAATAGTCGGCAGTATCGCATTAGTTTGGCTCATCAGATCTATAAGGTGCTTCGGAAATGGGGCGTTCCTGACAACTCCCACACATATTCCATATTATATCAGAAGAATAGCGGAGGTCTCAGCATAGATCAAAAAGGAGTGGTGTCATTACTGAACAAATACGAATCGTCAATAAGCGGGCTGCCTGCAAGGAATGCTACTGTGAATGTAAATGCCAACGCTACCTTGACAGCACTGGCAGACAAGGCGTCGATGGACCAGATTATGGAGTTCTACGAAAGCATTCCCACAAAGGACAAGATCACTTTTACAACCATGCTGAATATTATTGGCCGGCGTATAGATGGCCAGAATTATAGACAACAGATATGGCACGACTTTATGAAGCAGACCGAACATCGTCAGGGCTTTCAACTGGACGGCCCTTTAGCACGGGCTTATTTATTTGCCACCATGAAAGAAAAGGATGGACAACAGCGTGTTCTCGACCAGTTTGAAGACTATTTTGATTTGAATGGTCTGGTGGGCAAGTCTGTTCGTGCTCCACCTCCAGCTAAATCGTTCAATTTCACTATAAATAAGCCCGAGCTGTCGATTCTTTTACAATGTCTTTATGGAACCGGCAGAGACAACGAGATTTGCCATATATTCGACAGACTGATGAAACAGAACAGCCTTCTTCTTGATACCTCGCATTACAACATTTACATCAAAAGCATAGAACGCCTAGGAGCGTCGTCTCGGGTAGCCCCTCTATTAGACATGTTTGCCACCGACAGGGGTCTCAGTGCGTCTGCCGAGATGTACTCGTCTCTAATCCGAGCTTTCATCAACTCCGGCTTGCCCACTACCCCCACTGACCTGGCAACTGTCAACGAAATCATCCGTCTCAGTAGAAAAGGTTTCAAGCACTTACGCCTGCTGTCACCCGTTGCATCTGCCTACTGTGATCTGTTCAACTACATTTACGGTGACCGCAGAAACAAGCCGTCAAGCGCCTTTGACCGCAAGTACGGCCTCAAAGCACTAAAAACCATTCTCACCTCCGCCACCCACGTCTCCTCCTCAGTCAAGCCCCTGTCCCTCCATTCAATTGTGACTCTTTGCTCGCACCTCGAAAAGCGCCGCTGGTCCAACGACATCTCCACCTACATCTACAAGTCCCGCAAGGCCCTCACCCAGCTGCACACCACGCTCCAGCAGCACCCCTCGCCCGACGACGCCACCGTCGCCGCGGCCGTTGACGACTTTAACGACAAAATGGCCACCGCCACCAAAACCATGACCAACAAGTAATCCCCCCTGCCGCCGCCCCCTCCTCATTCTAATTTATCTGTACATACTCGCCTGCTTCTGCCTCCGGCGGCTGGGCGCTGCCCAGACCCGTCGCTCCACTTCGCGGAGGGCGCCGACCCCCAGCACCCCCTGGCTCTGCCTCCGGCGGCTGGGCGCTGCCCAGACCCGTGGCTCCGCTTCGCGGAGGGCACCGACCCCCAGCACCCCCTGACTCTGCCTCCGGCGGCCGGGCGCTGCCCGGATCCGTGGCTCCGCTACGCGGAGAGCAGAGACCCCCGACCCCCGACGACCCAGCATCGCCAGGGACAGTCGTACTCCGCGAAGCGGAGCCACGGGTCTGGGCAGCGCCCAGCCGCCGGAGGCAGAGCCCCCTCACCCAGACCGCCTGAGAGGGACCCCGCGCACAGCCGTGCACCAGCCAGTGGAGCACACGTGGAGTGGTGGAGTGGGATCATGGAAAATTCCCACATGTTGATGAGCACTGCTTGGTAGTGTGATCTGGATCGAGGAGTGAGACAGGATAGAAGCGAGAGGTCAGAAGATGCCCCCTAAAAAGCTGCTGTCGTTCGACGCATTTTCGAAGACGGTGGAAGATGCTCGGATACGCACTGCGTCGGGCGGGATCGTGACGATTATTTCTGTGACGCTGATTATTTGGCTGACGGTGTGGGAATGGGTGGACTACCGGCGGATCGAGTTCGCTCCTGAGCTGATTGTCGACAAGGCGCGAGGAGAGCGGCTGGACATCTACTTGAATGTGACGTTTCCTCACATGCCTTGCGAATTGCTGACGATGGACGCCATGGACGACTCGGGCGAGGTCCAGGCACACATTGAACATAATGTGTTGAAGACCCGGCTGGATCCTCAGGGGAACAAGATTTCCTCGAGCCAATTGCAGCTGGAGTCGCAGCAAGCCGACTCTGCCATTGAAAAACGGCTTCATGACGACCCCAATTATTGCGGGTCATGCTATGGCTCGAAACCCGACGGCGAGTGCTGTAATACGTGCGCCGAGATCAGAGAAGCATATGCCGAGAAGGGCTGGGCGTTCAACGACGGCTCGGGCATGGAACAGTGTGAAGAAGAGCATTATCAGGACAAGATCAGAGCCACTCGCGAAGAAGGGTGCAACATTTCCGGCCGCGTGAGCGTGAACAAGGTGCTCGGCAATCTCCACTTTGCCCCCGGCGCGTCCATCACAAACAGCATGCGACACACCCACGATCTGTCGCTGTTTTCGAAACCAGACCTGCCGTTCACGTTTACGCATGTGATCCACCATCTGTCGTTTGGCCCCCCCGTCGAGGGCTCCGACGGCGTTGCCGACCGCCGTCTGTCGCCGCTCGACGGCACCGTCCACAACACCGACATCAAACTGTTCAACTACCGCTACTTCATCAAAGTCGTGGCCACCCGCTTCGAGTGGCTCAACGGCCACGCCACGGAGACAAACCAGTACTCGGTCACCTCCCACGAGCGCAGTCTCCAGGGCGGCCGTGACGAAGACCATCCCAACACCCTCCACTCACGAGGAGGCATCCCGGGCGTCTTCATCGACTACGACATCTCCCCCATGAAGGTCATCAACCGCGAGCGCCGCCCCAAGTCCTTTGGCTCCTTCCTCACGGGCGTGTGTGCCATTGTCGGCGGCGTGCTCACCCTGGGCGCCGTCATTGACCGCGGCGTCTGGGAGGCCGACAAGGCCCTCCGCCGCAAAAAAACTATCTAATCCCCTCTCCCTACTCTTTTCTGCATGAATGAACTTACGACCTGCCCTCGTCGCTCCCTCCCGGGGTCTGCCTCCGGCGGCTGGCAGGGACCACAGCACCCAGCACCGTCCGGGCCTCTTGTCCCCCTGACTCTGCCTCCGGCGGCTGGGTGCTGCCCAGACCCGTTGCTCCGCTTCGCGCAGCGCAGGGACCACAGACCCAGCACCGCCAGGGGCCGTTCGCACTCCGCGAAGCGGAGCAACGGGTCTGGGCAGCGCCCAGCCGCCGGAGGCAGAGCAGCGACCCCCAGCACCCAGCCGCCAGAGGCGGAGCCCAGGCGCGTCTGGGGTAGGGCCAGCCGGTGAGGCAGTCGTCCAGCGCGACTGAGTGTTTTATTCCTGTTACGGTGAGAGGGACGGCTTAAATGTCCTCCCAACACTCGCAGAGGCTTGAGGTGGGACAGCCGCGTGGCTGAGACCCCCGCCGCCGGTTCAGATCAGGCCGGCCCCTGCTTATGAGCAGTACTGGGGGATAGGGGGTGGGATGGTTCACCTGGCATGGCGGGTCGTCGCTGTACAAGAGTATGCTACTGTGTCCGCAGCTGTTGCGTTTGACCTGTGGAAATAGTTATTGTATTATATATATATATAGGATAATCTCCACCCTCGAGTTTGCTCCTTCTTCTGCCACCCCTCCCTTGCCCCTCCTGCTTACGCGTAATCCCTTGCCCAGCTGGCGCCCCCACCGGCGGCCCCCTCCTGCAGCGCGCCCCACCGCTGTCACTCGCTATCTCTCTCTACCCACATCCTGCAGAACTTCCATACTCCGTTATAGGAGGAGCTGGTGGAGTGGATCTATTTCTCTCCTTCGCTCGTGTTGCCTATCTACTGCCTCACCAGGCTGCTAACGGAAATTTCATTTTGAAATCAAACAAACAGTACTGCCTGTCTGCGATTATATCGCCACCATATACTTGCACATCTACAGTCCAGCATATTTTTGTCGAAACGTAAACAACTGAGAATCTCCGAATCACAGGCTATCTTTCAAATCGTAGCGGCTGTCGTCCCTTGACCAGGCTATCATCTCTATAGTAAGTGACGCGAATGTGAAGCCACCGTTTCCTTGTCTCCTTGTCTCCTAACCAAATAGACCATGTCCCAGTTGAATATCCAACAGTACCCAAGCTCGTCATCTGTACAAGTCCAGGGCCCATCTTCGTTGGGGCTACTCAAATCATCTGGCGGCTCGAATATGTCGTCAACTTTCAACTACAAAAAACCAGCATCCTCTCAGAGACAGACCCGTCCAAACGGTCTTAGCCACAACCCGAGCACCACGTCACTAGATACCTCATATCAGCCCACCAGCTCGCTGTCGTCACCTGTGTCGCACGTCCTATCCAATAGCTCGACCGGTTCGTCTACAGTGATAGGCTTTCCTACAAATGGCGGGCCTATAGCAGCAGCAGGGTTCATTTCGAATCGTCCTGCTGAAAGCTCAGAGTCGTTGTTTCAGATCTGTCTCGTGTTGAGAGAACGTTTACAACTGGTTCCTGGTCTCCAGGCGTATTTAGATGCCTGTGAAAGCGAGTTTGAAGATTCCAATTTCTACGACCACACGATGGCGGGCGGTGGTGGCTCCGCAAGTCGAGCAGGTTTGGGTCTAGGTTTGGGCTCGCAACCTTCTTCATCTGTCTCTTTGGCCACAACGTCAAACATGACTTCTCCACATATCTCGGGTGGTGTAGATTTCTCGTCAAATGGCTCGCCGGCGTCCACCATTCGATCCCCAAAATTAGGCTCCGGGTCCGGGTCCGGGTCCGGGTTCGCTCCAC
This sequence comes from Sugiyamaella japonica, assembly GCA_030583365.1. Lineage (NCBI taxonomy): Eukaryota > Fungi > Ascomycota > Dipodascomycetes > Dipodascales > Trichomonascaceae > Sugiyamaella > Sugiyamaella japonica. Next base: position 55,658 of record JAJMIG010000063.1, read on the forward strand.
AGCTAAATACCGTGGCCGCCGTTCCTCCTGGCATGAGAATCGATCCCGTAACTCATGTGTGGAGATTCCTCAGAATGGGAACTTCTCTATGCTGTTTGTATAATGCATTGGATCCTCCCAACCCTTTACCTACCACGGTCTCACACGATCTGAAGGTTGCCAAACGCGCCTTGTATGCTTTTATCCAGGCCTGTAAATCAGAGTTGGACTATTCCGATGACCAGCTCTTCACCATCTCAAACGTCTATTCCGATAGCACCACTGTGTTGATGAAGGTTATTAAAACTGTTCAGATGTTACTGGATCTGTTGCAGGAAAGTGGTGTCATTGAGCCTCTAGCCAAGAAAGAACCCATTTCTCATCGAGAAATGGACCAGCGTTCGAAAATCGTCGACGAACTTCTTCAGACTGAACGTAAATATGTCCAAGATTTAGAGGTCCTGGCCAAATATCAGGACGAGGTCCAGCAGGCCAATCTTGTGAGCCCTGATACTCTACACTTTCTACTACCAAACCTCTTTCAGTTATTAGATTTCCAGCGCCAGTTTCTAGTGGCTATCGAATATCATGCTAGTTTGCCACCAGAAGACCAGCGGTTGGGTTACTTATTTGAAGTGTCTGAAGCTGGATTCGAGGTCTATGAAGGATACGCCTTGAGTCAACGACATGCCACCGAGTTGGCTGCCATTGAAGCTCCCAAATTACAACCTCTAGCGCATATGATTGAACCTGCCTATGAGCTGCCGGCCATGCTCATAAAGCCCATTCAAAGAATATGCAAATATCCCTTGTTATTAAGGGAACTCATCAAATACACTCCAACTGATTGGCCGTATTATGAGGAACTCCGGTCGGGCTTGTATAAAGTGAGGAAAATCACTGCCAATGTCAATGAGACTCAGAGACGAGTAGAAAATGTAGAAGTGGTCAAGGAGCTCAGTGATCGGCTGCGCGATTGGAGAGGCCATAATATCGAGGATTTCGGCGACCTCCTACACGACGGGGTTTTCCCAGTGGTCAAAGTCGGGTTTGAACGAGAGTATCATCTATATTTATTTGAAAACATCATTTTATGCTGCAAAGAAGCGGTGCCATCGAAAAAGTCCATGGGGTTAACCAAGAAAAACAAGACAAAGCGGTCCAGTCTGGTGCTGAAAGGCCGTATTTACATTGCATACATTACTGATGTGTTTGTGACTAAAAAAGATGGTTATCTCTTGCATATCTCATGGGGTAAAGATGATGCTAGTGATACAGGCTATTTCGATATCCGATTCAGGAGCGAGGAGACGCTGAAACTATGGGAAAAGACAATCAAGCGGTTAGTAGCTCGCTATCAGGATACCGCCAACGAGGTGTTCAAGGCTGCTGCGCAATTTGGCGGCGACGAACAACAAGAACCAAATCATACCACCTATGATGATGTAAGCGACGACGAGGACGGCGAAGATACAGTTGGTAACAACTACGGAGAGGGAATCTCTCCTAGCAGTAGTGAAGTCAATAGTACGCGAACTGTTAGCACCTCGTCAAACTACACGCTGGCCAATGGTAATGGCAATAACGTAAGCCAGTTTAGCGACGAGTTCAGTTCTCTGGGCCTGAATGCGGGTGGAGGCGCTTCTACCGCTCCATCGTCGGTCAATTCTCGTGAGGGATCTACTTCTTCGGCCGCGACGGCAGCAGCAGCAGCTGCTGCAGCTTCCATTTACACGCAACCTCTACGTTACGCTTCCCGTAGTCGCTCAGCAAGCTCACCAAACAATGTGTCGTCAACATCGCTAAACTATGCCTCTTCATCAGTCCAACTGCCCATTCCATTACATCCCTTGCAAGTTCAGCAGACGTCGGCGTCATTTTCAGGACCCTCTTCCCAATCACCACAACAGCAGCAACTTCCGTTGTTGGCGTTGCGAGCGAAATCGGAAGGAGCGATTCCAAGACTCAATGCCAGTAAATCGCATACAAATCAGATGAAGGTCAAACTGCACTACCTAGAGGACACGTTTCTACTCATTGTACCGGTAGGTGTGCAGTACGCACAGCTGCTGGAACGAGTGGATCGCAAGATCCGTCTGTGTGGCAAGCAGACTCCAAGCCCGCTACGAATCAAATACAAAGACGAGGACGATGATTTCGTGACCATCACCTCGGACGAAGACATTCAGATGGCCCTGGAACTGAAAGAGGACGACGAAAAGAGCTTTAATGATGTTCTCACCATCTGGGTCGCCTAATCAGGAAGGTCCAGCTAATGACTGAACTCTCGACTGGCCCGGCTATATATTATATGTTACGTTGTGTTGTATAGACTATGAGGAGTTTTTTTGTTGCTGATGTGCTTGTGGTCTGCCTCCGGCGGCTGGGCGCTGCCCAGACCCGTTGGGCTCGCTTCGCGAGCTGGCTGGCCGAGGCGCCAGCGACATATATTGAAAGTCGAATGAATGAACCACGAATGCTCGCTGATCACGTTTATCCCACACCTGCCCTGTTTTCTGGGCTCAATGCAGGCAGGCGTAAAGGCCAGGGGCTCAAGTTTACCTTCAAAGTAGGCCTGGCATGCATGCGACCGATTTACACACCCTTGCTTCAGGGGCGGTTTCAGGGGTGGTTTCATGTGCCGGGGTGCGAATATTATTGTGACAAAATAATATTATTATTTCGGCACACACATCAAAAAAATAGGTTGTTTCAGCGCGCCCATAAAACGCGCCATCACCATCCAATGAGCGTCTTGCTCTGGTGGATGCTGGCCTATGGCGTATGAGTAAGAGCTGGTCTGCCATATCTCAAACAGGACCTGCAACGTTCAACCGGTAAAGCTCGAAGCGAATAATAGGGAGGTCAGCAGAACTGCACGAATATGTTCACTGTGTCTGTCTGCCTCCGCTGGGCCTGGACATCGACATCGGGTATGTAGGGATGTTACAGGGTGCCGTTTGACGTGTTGCAGTTATGCGTGAACAATTGCAGAAGCGAAGCTAACAACGCAGGTAGCTTCACCACATAAAGGGTGGGTGGCTGGTACCCACCCATGCACCACTAAATTAAAAACACTCTGGAAGAGGAAAGTCATATATACAGGGAGTAGCGAAACATTCGGAGTTGTTTCTAAAGGCGATAAAAATGCGAACGCTGTTGCCTGTCAAGACTCTAATTGCCAGTTTGGCTATGCCTCGTTCACCCTTAACCGTCCTCCGTTTTCTCTCCTTCGCTATCCGCACACCGGATGCTACTACTAGTGTGGAATAGAGCCCAGCCGTCAAAAGTATTCCCCTTCCTTGGCTCTGCTCGCTTAATAGCCCGCCTATGCTACTTGTGTTCCACTCCGTTGGTTCCACGCAACTCACCATGGATGATACGCTTGTGCAGATGCATAGGTGGATCTGGCAAATGTACATTCTGTACATGCTTCCGTACCCCTACTGTTTTGGCACATGGTTCGCGTTAGCATCATGCAAGGAGTTACCAGAAATGGGGCAGATGGCAGAATCGAGACCAGATCCTGCAGATGAATGCCCAAACCGGAAGCTGTCCATGCAAAACAAAATTGATTGGCGATATCCGCGTTTACCCTTGGTGGTATGTCTTGGTTACCAGCATTGGAATATATAAGCTGGTTCTTCCTCGACTTGTTTGTGTTTTTGTCATGTCCATCAACCAAAAGTATCACAGCAAACAGGCTCTTATTTTCTTGCAATAAGACCATTCCAATCCTTTTCCCTTCTCAAAACACTTGACACTCCTTTAAAAGGCAGGTTCCTGTTCATAATATATATCTGGCATATATTTTCAACTCATCAATCAACCAAATCTCTAGTTTGACACTTGATTTCCATTCTTTCAACTTTCTTCTTTCCGCGTAATGAGATTCTCTACCATTGCTGTTTCCGCTGGCCTGGCTGCTGCTGTGGTTGCCAGCCCCATTGGCCTGGAGCACGTTCACCATCTTCATAGACGAGCCATTGTAACCGACTATGTTCATGTAACTAAGTTTGTTTACGAGAACGCTCATATTTATGTTGATCAGAATGGCAACCCCGTTAGTACTTCCTATGAATTGGTCTTTGACACCGCTTCCGAGACTGCCAGTGTGACTACCTCGACCATTGTTGTTCCCACCAGTTCTGCCGACCCCGTTCCTTCCAGTATCTATTCTCCACCGCCATCTTCATCACCAGTTCCTGCCAGTTCAGAGACCGGACCTATAACCTATACTTCTACAGTTTACGTGACTCAGCTTCAATCGTCTTCTTCCTCTTTGACCCCTGTTATCAGTTCAGATCCTGCTCCATCTCCATCTAGCAGCTCTACTGTCGCACCCCTACCTTCTTCGACATTTGTCGTTGCTTCCATTCCTACTATTTCTACTACTTCTAGTACTACCTCGAGTGCTGCTCCTACTTCCACCGCAGCTGCTTTTACTTCAAGCCCCGTCCCTGTCTTGACATCCACTTCTCCCGTCCCTGATACTGCTAGTACCACCACTACGTCAGCTTCTGCTGCTGCCACTTCTAGTTCTGGCTCTGGTGAATATTCTGGTCAGGCTACTTACTACGATGTTGGTCTTGGTGCTTGTGGCATTACAAACACAGACGCTGATTTCATTGCCGCCTTAAATGCTCCAATGTTTGGTGATTATTCTAATCCCAACAACAATCCAAATTGTGGAAAGAAGGCTCAAGTATTCCGCAACGGCAAATCGGTGACGGTCACTATTACCGACAAGTGTCCCTCCTGTGCATATGGCAATCTAGACCTGTCTCCTGCTGCCTTTAACGAAATTGCTGACGAAGCCGAAGGCCGTGTTGAGATTACTTGGTCCTGGGTTTAAATAATCGACACTTGACTACATCTGGAAATGTTCTCAGAATGTTTGGGCGTACAAGGGTTACTGCTGGCTCGGTAACCTTCAAAAAATTAAGTACATATATTATAGGTTGCATATAAATAAATCAGACATTCGCTACCATATCAGATTTGAAGCTCATAAAGTAAACGACGTTGTACAGGCACCTTTCAAGGGAAAAAAGGAAATGGACGAGTCCGGAATCGAACCAGAGACCTCTCGCATGCAAAGCGAGCGCCATAACCAACTAGACTACACGCCCAACTTATCTGATGGAAGGCGCGAAAGCTAATGCTGAGTCAAATTTGTACTTGTTTCAAAAACGGCACTTTATTTAATAAACGGCAATAATTGACTATTATCGACAAAGTAGACAATAAATGATAAATGATACTTAAAGTACTATAATGATAAGTAAGGAGATTAAGTGATAAGTGAGTTAATAAAGGGCTCAGCTGGTGACCAAAAATAGCGACCTTTTTGAAAGAAACGACTTTTAACATGATGCACCCGTCAGGAATAGGACCCACTGCACGTACCAGACACTAATCCGCAACCCCTGAATACGCACCCAACGACCTCGAACTCAATGAACTTGTCTTGGAAATTGCCAAAAGAATCAGTATTCTTAAACAGGAGAATCGCGAATTTAGGCAACGCTTTGAAAGAGTCGGTGCTCTTGAACAGGGCAAACTTAAACAGCACGTCGAGAAGCTCGAAGCGGCTTTCGGAACGGTTACTGATCCAACAAATTACTGTAAAGCTCGACAAGGCGTGGTGGCTTTAATTAAACTTGATTAGTTGATTTGATCCGAGAATAGGACTTTGCTGGAGTAATTCTAATCACGGAATGGAAGTTAAAGCTCAGTCAACTAGTGCAAACGAGGGGTAACAGAAGATGAATATGAATATCGGCTCATAATATTGAATGCGAAATATCAGTTTTTTTTGACAGTTTCTTAGTCGTCATAGGTCTTCCTATATTATCGCGAGAGATCTGGAATCGATATGACTCTAACAAGTAGAAATCCGACCCTGCCCAAACAATTGAATCCGACAATGAGCCTCTAAATGCAAAGTTTTGAAACGCTGACAAACGATTATCTGGTGGCATATTCTGAATCCGTCTTCCTCTGTATTGTTTTGCTTGACAGAGAGACGTTAATTGATTATCTATCTATCTATCCGTTATCAGGAAACCTGTCCTCTCGCAATAATATGGACAAACTGTCCACCGGACAAGGGCTACAGCTCTTCCATATTAAGGGAGGTCACTCTTGCTTTCTTCGACATTAATGATTATTTTTACCGTATTGGGTGAACAAAGGCTTACGATTACGATTACGTATCATTTATTGGCTATTTAAATCTACAAGATCAGCGACTTTAAGTTATTCATTTCAATATAGTTGTGTTCCATATTCATAAGCATCTTCCGTTGCTCCGCATTCACGCTAGGAGATCGGATTTTTACTACCAATCCCGAGTAAATCATTGTTCTGATGGAAACTACCCCGAAGAATTCCTATTTGTGGGTTTCTTAATTAGTTTTAAGTAACCCTTCCATGCCTTTGATAAACAGACACATGGATCGAATGCTTGTTGGTGTTCCCAGCAGCTTCGTCGCCTCCAAATCATCATCAATGCTTTTCAAGTAGGGTCGCCAAGTATCATACTTGGGACACTCCTTGATTATGTGTTCAATTGTTTTTACGATTACGTATCATATGTGATCAATTGTCTCCAATTGATCACACTGACAGTTTGCTCTGCCAGTTATTGAGAATCGGTCGTACCAAGCACCTATCCTTGCATGTCCAGTTCGGAATTGAACAAGCTTGCTTAGTACTTTCTTTCCATTCGGCCACAAGGAGTTTACGATTACGTATCATTTATTGTCTGTTTAAATCTACAAGATCAGCGACATTAAGTTATTCATTTCAATATATTTGTGTTCCACTACTTATCATTTATTGTCTATTTAAATCTACAAGATCAGTGACATGATTTGGTGGTGGTCGATTGTTTGTGTTGCCAGTGGTCAATATTTGTTCCTACCATACAACGTGTCCCCGCATTCACGAGACGAGTAAGGGTGCAGGTGCCAACCCGGATGAAAACCTCTTGAGAGGGAAAACCGTAGTCTTTGCGGCGTTTACA